>JAVTVY010026458.1:0-107503 GCA_036873755.1 Hanleya hanleyi | reverse complement strand
GGTGATAAGCTCGATTGTAACCACTCACAAGTTTCGGGAGAACATCGATGTACCGCCTTGTATTCTTAAAATATTTATACATACGGCTTTTGAATGTCCTGTTGAACCTTTCCACCACGGAAGCTTTGGTCTCGTTGTACGTATGGAAGAAAAACACCTTCTGGGCTTTCAGAAACTGTTGGAACGGTCTGTTGAGGAATTCCATGCCTTCGTCGGTTTGCAAATACAAAGGTTTGCGCCCGGTCTTGAAGATGTCTTTGAACGCCGCTATGAGATTCGCCCTCGTTTTCGTCCGGATGGGTACCACCCACGCATACTTCGATAGGATATCGATGCATGTCAAGATATACCGATTCCCATCGTTGTGTTTGGCAAAGGCGCTCATATCGACCAAATCCGCTTGCCACTGGGCATCTGTTCCTCCCACGATGACCCGGTTCCGTAGAAAATGGCGACGGACAGATCGATGTAAGGTATAGGTGTCTTGTTTTCAACTAATTTCGGACTTGGGCACGTTGTATCCCCTGGGGTTTGGCCGCTCGATAGAGAGCCGATAATGCTCTATAAGCCGCCGGACTGTCGGGACTGTAGTATAAGTTATCCAACATCTTATCCCAGCGCTTCATGGTGACAAATGATTATGGACCCTGGCTCTATCTTTTATTTATAACGGGTATATCTTGGGCCGGAGTTTCTTTTCGATTTTCGTGGACTTCCACAGTGGCCATGGTAAATGACCAGTCCAACTCGTCTGATGACCGCTTGATAAGCACTTCATCCACATCTACCACGGCATCTTCCAATGCAGACCATAGATCAGGGTGAAGGGTAAAATGCAATGTACCTCCATCTAGCCGAGCCAATTGAGCAAAGAAAGGGCCGCGTCGGATGTACACATCGTGACACAAGTGGATGAGGTCGCTGTCCAGTTCACCAGACAACACCCGTTTGAATTTGGTCCAGCCCTCTCGGGACAGACGAAAGTGGGCCGGGCACGGTTGTGTAGGGTCCGCATCACAGATGTCTCCCACCTCCTCCATGATATCGACTGCATCCGCATAAACGTGCAGGAAAACCTCGGGGGTCAAGCTGAGATACGCCAGTATTATATGCTCCAATATGGTCAGTACGTGAATGGTACCAGATTTGACTGTCTCTCGTATTTATAGGGAGAACCCCGTGAGATCAAAGGATCGGTTGGTCATGTCACTGGGCTGACTGAGTCTAGCCGGGTAATCAATGGCATCGTCGTCTGGTTCATGGCTAGACATTTGTTCATTTGGTTCTGCCGCCGCTTCTCTCAGGGCACGAGCCCACTCCAACTCGTCTGATGACCGCTCGTCCGGTGTAAACAGCTGGTCCACGATGGGCACCACTTTCTCGAAGGCTGTCCACAGATCGGGGTCTAGGGTGAAGCCTCGCGTAGGGTCTTGGTAGCGGTCCAGGCGTGGGAAGAAGGGTCCACGGTATACGTAGATGGCATTGTCTATGTGGATGAGGTGTCCATCGAGCTCGCCGCTCAACACCCGTTTACATTTGGTCCAGCCGTCACGGTGTAGCGTAACCGTATTCGATACGGTCTCAGCGGGCGACCAGCAAACATCTCCACGGTCTTCCACGAGGGTGACTTTATCTTCATAGACGTGTAACCTCACCCGGGGTGTAAGGGGAAGGATGGCTCGTAGAACTGGTGACATGCTTGATCCAATGACGAACGGTGAATGACACACACTCTGTCTGACCCTCGTATTTATGGTGAGGTCCTACTGTCAATGCCACAGCGCCAGGGTCAATAGGGCACAGACTATTGTGAGGCCAACCAGCCGTCGCTGATTCCGGCGTGAGCGCTCGTGGTCATCAAGGATGGCTGTCATAGTCCAGTAGTGGTGAGTGATGGCACACCTCTCCATCGAGTGCACTCTGTCGAGGACCGCTTCTGTGAACTCGTTCAGGATCTGGCGTCGCCCCTCGTTGTCGTCGCCATCTGAAAACATGGACCGAACCACTGCTCGGTAATCCGTGAGTGAATTAACCACGGTCGCATGCTGTAAAATGCGAGTCGCATAGGGATGGATGTCCGTCATGGCTTTGTAACCGTAGAAATGAAAGTGTGGGATCCAGAGGGACGTGTTTTATAGACCATGTCACACATGCGCGCCTAGACGTAGCGCTACGGGTGTAGTCCGTGATACGTACTATTCTGATTGGTTATGTGGCTCCTGTAGATATAGTACCTCATCGACAATGGGGACTACTTGTTCCAAAGCCGTCCATAGATCCGGGTCCAGGGTAAAACCACCGTCGTTCAGACAGAGGAGTCGAGCGAAAAAGGGACCGCAGAAAATGTAGACGTCGTCACATAGGTGAATGCTATCACCGTGCAGGTCACCCAACAACACCCGTTTCAAGGTAGTCCATCCTTCCGGTGACAAAGAGACGTGCGCTTTGGGTTCAGGCGTACACCAACACCTAAGTCCGCTATCGATGAGGTCCACTCGTTTGGGATACAACAATAGGGTGCAGCCAGGTGTAAGCCTCCGGGTAGCCACAGTCCATTCTTTCACCTCGGGGTGTAGTAAGTCATCCACCTCGGGGAGTACATCTTTCAGTGCCATCCATAAGGGTGGACAGAGTGTGATATAGGTACCTCCACTCTGTTCCAACCGGGGAAAAAGGGAATCCTCTCCAGCAGTGCGTATGTGCACACCGACTTTCACGTGCATGAAATCCCTTTCGGGCTCTTTTCCCTGTAACAATCGTGTCAATAGAGTCCAGCCTGATAGCGATAACAAAATCTTCGCCTTCTGCGGTGCGTCTTGGACCAGCTCCAGGTGATCGTCATTGACGATGAGGTAGACGTCGGACGTCAGTTGGAATAACGCAAGCTCTGTTCCGCTCGCTGCCATGGTGGGAAATGAAAAGCGAACGGTTAGAGAGGTGGCTTTATAGTGTACCTGTTGGGTAGGGTTTTATACACCGTGTAAGTCATGGGCACTTGTTATACTCGCTTGCGCCATCAGGTCAATAAGGTTAGAAATGCGCTTTTTTCTACTACGCCCTGTGACGGCCCTTCGTGAAAGTCCGTGATTGTTCGGTAGTGTAATGTTATTTTGTATAGGATTTCATTTAACATGAGATTTCACCAGTCAAAGCTTAAGCACAAAATGAGGATAAATAGGCCAATGAATGGAGCAATGCCCTAAATATTCCCACTTTTATACACCTACATAGAAGTACCCGGATGTAGGCGCGGACGCAGGCGAAAGCATCCCAGTACCCGGATGTAGGCGCAGACGTGAGCGAAATTCTAGTACCCGTCCATTGGTTCTTTTATCGATCGCTCTTTGGCTCTTTTTCTCGACCGCCGATTGGTCCAAATGGAACTGTCCATCCTTCCCAGGTTAATTTACAATCCGCTTTTGGGGTTCAAGCTCTGTATATCGATGCCGCAACATTGTCGCCGAACCTTGCCCAAAGGGAGACCTTGGACCTTTTGACCTGGATGTGACCTTTGACCTTTTGACCCGACATTCATCCGCGCACTGCCGGTGATGACGCGCGCGCGCGCGTGCGGCATCAGATCACCCCCGCGCGCGCGCGCTGCGGCCGGGGCGGGCCGGGCCGGGCCGGGCCGGGAAAAAACCCCGGAGGTTGAACATCCGGACGTCTAAGGGGAACATTGGAACTCTTCTGGGTTTGGAGGTGAAACCCGGAAGTGACGTCACAACCCACGTGACCTGCGCAGCAGAATGGAAACGACACCCTAGTCTAGCCCCCTCACATAGGCTTCACATGGATACCTCACTCGATCCCATCGGCCCACTAGTGGCCCACCTAGACCCCAACACGTCTATTTCCATACCCTTTGTCCACTGCGCATGCGCAGAGTGACGATATTTCAACCCCGCACTCACCCCATCAGATGCCCCCAGACATAGGCTTCACATTGATACCTCACTCGATCCAATCGGCCCACTAGTGGCTCCCCTAGATCCCAAAACGTCTATTTCCATACACTTTGTCTATTGCGCATGCGCAGAATGACGATATTCCTACCCCACATCCATCCCATCGGTTGCCCCCTCACATAGGCTTCACATTGATACCTCACTCGACCCCATCGGACCATTAGTGGCCCACCTAGATCCCAAAACGTCCACCCGTATGGACCTATACACCCATAGCCATGCAGTATAGGCCTATGGGCCTACCCAGGCCTCGGTGACTTTTTCCAAAAATTTCACCGTTTCGCTCCGGGACCCTTCCCATCGTGTTCTAAATGACGAGACGTGAAAAACAAATCCAAACAGCCCATATCACAATGAACGTGTGTGAATTTCCCAGGTTGGACCTATACCCCCCATGGCCAGCCTATGGGCCTATATACAGACCTCGGTGATTTTTCCCAAAAATTTCACCGATTCGCTCCGGGACCCTTCCCATTGTCATTTTCTTGGCGAGACGAGAAAAACGCGACCCCACAAGCCATAGTAAAGCCCACGAAAAAAAAAATTGACCATCCGCATACCCCATATAGGCATTTCCCCTTATATTGTATAATACAGACCCCTATTGTAGGGGTAAAGTCCGTATTCCGCTTTTTATAGTCTCGGAAAAAAATCCTAATTTTACATGCACCCACCCCATTGACTTGATAGGCAGGCCCCGATAAGCCCGGGGACTGATATTAGCCCTTTTGGCTAGAGTTGATAGGGGTTTTCCCCTATTTTAGTGGTAAAGTCCGTATTCCGCTTTTTATAGTTTCGGCGAAAAATCCTAATTTTACATGCACCCACCCCATTGACTTAATAGGCAGGTCCCGATAAGCCCGGGGACCGATATTAGCCCTTTTGGCTAGAGTTGATCGGTGTTTTCCCCTATTTTAGGGGTAAAGTCCGTTTTCCGCTTTTTATAGTTTCGGGAAAAAATCCTAATTTTACATACACCCACCAATGACTGGATGCCCCTTCACGAATGCTTCACTTTGATACCTCACTCGACCCAATCGGACCATGCAGCGTATTTGAAGTCTGGAGACTACTTTTTCTCCGCGGAAGCTTTTTCCCGCGACCGCATCACCACCAGACCGCATCACCGCGGAAGAATACATGCCCAGGGACCCTTTGCCGGAACTATAGTGACCTTGAGCTGGTGGCGCCCGCTGGCGGAACTCCCTCCCCTGGCGGAACTCTTGGGGAGATGACGGGGAGTTCCCTATACCTTTAACCTGGAAAACGGTAATGGATTTGCTCACTCTATACTACTGCCGCCAGCCAGCTTGGATTTCCAGCAGTTGGATCTTGTCTGGACAATAACTCGAGAACAATTGAACCGGTCGACTTCAAACTTGGAGAGTAGCTTGACATCGATGAGAGGCTGATTGGGATTGCTTTTCAGTCACAGTGACTTGAGTAGCAGGGGGTGTCTTCGTCGATGTTGTTGTTGTTGTGATTATATATATAATTTTTTTTGCAAGAATATATTTATTCTTTTCATACACCACAATGACAGTAGATGTCATAAAAATGCTTTATATATGCCCTAAATCGATCTACATACCCCTCCTCTACTAGATCTCCATCTCTAATAACAAGTGTGGTTACTTGTATGTTAAAGAATTCGCCACGAATCCCGGTACACAATACATTCTCCACGATATGGCTGGTTTCCAGTAACTGATAAAAGACTTCCGAAGACTTTTGAAATCGAGGCCGAAAAGCTTCGAATGCAGGAGAACTTACCTCATGGAATTCTCCACGCCCGTTTAGTTTTCACCATAGTTCACGTCTGCTCATCCATTTACTGTTGGTTGTCTGCAGACACCCGAATTACCCCCTGTACCGGGATTCGTGGCGAAAGTCGGTATACGGCTTTAACATTAAGTAACCACACTTGTTATTAGAGATGGAGATCTAGTAGAGGAGGGGTATGTAGATCGATTTAGGGCGTATATAAAGCATTTTTATGACATCTACTGTCATTGTGGTGTATGAAAAGGTGGGAAATAAATATATTCTTGCAAAAAAAATTATATATATAATCACAACAACAACAACATCGACGAAGACACCCCCTGCTACTCAAGTCACTGTGTTTTCAGTGTCCTGCAAAATCCAAGATGGCCACGGTCAACCATCTTCAATTTTAAGCGCTTGGATCTTGTCCGGGCAATAACTCGAGAATGATTGAACTGATCGACTTCAAACTTGGAGAGTGGCTTGAAATCGGTGAAAGGATGATTAGAAATGCTTTTCAGTTACCTGTGGAATCCAAGATGGCCACCATCAACCATCTTTCGTTGTCAGCAGTTGAATCTTTACACATTTCTTGTCCGACCAATAACTCGAGAACTTTTCTGACAATAACTCAAGAACTATTGAACCAACCGATTTGTGGGATGTATGGCTCATCAGCGAGATCTCCATTTTCAAAATCATAATCTTAATCAATGATAAGGGACATCATAGACTCAAAGATCGACGATAGCGGTCCATGTGCTGCTGGCGGGGAAGGTGGAACTCTAGGTGGTCAATTTCGGTGGTAGATATCACAGGCCCATACCATCACAAACAAAATTCTAAGGCACTCGAAATCTATCAATGGTTTATTTATCACCAGATATGTTTTACGCTAGTACAGAAAATATATAGCCTAGGCATATATAGGCCTACCATGTGCATACCACCGATGGCGTTTTATTTCTAATATTTCTCAAATATGTGATCAGACCATTAGTTTGCCAGTGCCTTAGAGTAAGCCAGGATGAGGACAGGAAAATAGCCTATAACCTCGGAAAGGAATGGTTAGTATGACAGGCGGAGAGATGGATGACGTCTCCCTCAATACACTGTTCAGTAATCATATTTTTTTATGGAATCCGATCTAATCGTTTGATGTATAAAAGGAAGTACCGGCGTACTGTAACCCAGACACGGATTGAATCTCAACTGCATATATTCCTGTAAATGAACTGTGACATTCAAGCAGACAAGCAAATATCCATGAATCCCCACAAGGACAAGCGAACGAAGCACGAATCCGGCTATTTTTAGCAACCAATTACCTACATCGATATTTTCCAGAGATACAAGAGGCTGTCCGAGATTGATCGACATCGCCCCAGTCGGCATGTTCGTGCTCGTATATTGATAAAAACAGGTCAGGTTTGCTATCCAACATGATATCGATTTGTCCTTTGTTTCGCTGACGCACAACTCCACTGAGAAGTCCTCAATACAAATCGAACCTTTCACTGTTATGGGTTACTGTAACAAAAAGTCGAAATATTGATTTGCTAGAACAAACGTTACAGCATCTTACCATCATTTTTGTAATGGTCTCTGTTTGTTTGTCCAGCCCGTATACGGCTACAGAAATGTCATAAAACGTTTGTCAGGACGGTATTGGGGTCACTTTGGGTATTTCGAAAGGGCATCTGATGCCTACTGGGGCCGGATTTTTGTTTGTTCAGAAGGCCGTATTTTTATTAACCTCAGTAATCTCGGGTATAATATCACGGAATATTCCCCTGATTTACCATCTTGGTTTACCTAGATTGGTATTTCGTCAGATCTAGTGAAACTGAATTAAACCAGAAAAAATATATAAAGGAACTTAACGCCCACAGGGGACCGGGAACATAAAATGTAGAACGTGTGTCTCTCTCTTTTATCATCGAAATACGAGTAATATAGAAACCTAATCTTGTTAACCATTGACCTTTGACCTCTAGAGGTCGAGGCCGCTATAGTTCCGGCAAAGGTCATTGAGTGCACTTTCGGTTACGTGACCGGAAGTGATCCCGGGGATGTATTCCTTCGCGGTATTCATCCGTGGTGATGCGGTCATGCCTGACGGTGATGCGGTCACTTCCGGGGAGAAGCCTCCGCGGACAGAAAATAGTCCCATGTCAACGAGACTTCAAATACGAGGCGAGTCGCCTGAATCACAGGGAATGGCCGGTTGATTATATGAGTGGTCGATTGATAACTTTATTTAAGGTCGAATAACACTGACACATGAGCCGGTGGCTAGTCAATCCGACCTCTCCGGGAATCGCGCAGGAGCATGATATTTGGCGCTGGTGGCCCGTGATATGGTTGATACACGATAAGGTGGTCGATCCATATAACCACAAAAAAAACGTGGCCGCCTGAATACATTGGGAGTTAGACTTATAGTACGCAGTATTACCGTGAAGGCTGTACTGTTCCACACCCCAAGTCAGATGATCTAAAAATAGTACTGACGCCATGATCTATAAATAGAACAGGGCTTTCCCCACGGGGATTCTCCGTGTCCCGATGTAGAGCGATGACGTCATCGGGGACTAGCAAATCTCAACCTGTTGTCTTCCGTGGTATGAATGCATTTGATACATACACCGACCCGTTAGTATTATATAATGTAGCATGGTACAATCGCTCCCAAAAGGTAAAAACATCCGTGCAGGTCCGTTTTTGTAAGATCGGTAGAAGCAAATGGCGTCCGTCGGGCAAATTCTCCGATACCCGGATGAGGTGAAATTTAAGATCGTAGCGCCATCTATAGACTCTGGACGCAAGGACGACAACTCAGACGGGGCAATAACTCTGTTGACGGCTGCCCCAATATCTTCCCGGATTCGAATATTTCTGAAAAGGTACGAATTTGCTCGGGTTATTTCAATGTTAAAATGTCCGGACATGTCCGGTGAAGTCAAGTTCAGGTCAAAGGTCACGCCCCTTGATGAATAGGCCTTCAGTTAATTGACATCTCTGGGGAATGCATGTTTGAGGTAGGAGTAGGCCTATTGGGTTTCTTTTGGATTTTACTATGGCCTGTGGCATCTTGTTTTCTCTGTCTCACTCTGTACAAGACGATGGGAGCCATGGGTTGACTTTCATTGAAAATTCTGATGACGCATGCGTATGCCATAGACAGATCGGGGGTGGCCGTTTTGAGAGATTGAGGAGCTATATCGCATCCAAATAGGGCGTGTATGATCTCATATTGAAGCTCTCGCGGCTTGAAGGATGTCCATGTCATCAGTGACATCATTGATGACGTTATCTGTAGGGATATTAGTGAAAGCGGGCATTTTGGGGGTGCGTGGGGGTGTGTTTGAGTGATTGAGGAACCATTCTTGATCCGAATGGGTCGTGTCACGTGTCATAATGAAGCACTCGTGGAGGAGCGTCATACAGGTATGGTGGGTCTTGGAAGTAGATGCTATAGCGTGCTTGCGCAGACAGGGAATTGTGGGAAAAGGACATGGGAATGGATTTTTAGCCTCGAGATGGACCACTATTGGTCCGAATGGAGCGCGGGAGGTGTCATAGTGAAGCACTCGTGGAGGAGCCTCCGGCTGGACTGGTGAGTTGTGGGAGTAGGGGCTATGATGCGCATGTACAGTGGTAAAAGTGCATTGGAATGGACTTTTTGGAGTCGAGATGGCCGAGTATTGGTCCGAATGGGTCGTATGGGGTGTCATGTTGAAGCATTCGTGTCGGAGCATTCGACTGGATGGGTGCGTCTTGATGTCGAAATGGTTCAATATTGGTCGGATGGGTCGTGTGAGGTATACTAGTCAAGCACTCGTAGACTAGAGTCAGACTGGGAGTCCAACTGCTGGCAATGCAAGATGGCTGATGGTAGCCATCTTGGATTACACCGGTAACTGAAAAGCATCCGAAAAGCAACTTTCCTCTCACCAATTTCATGGTACTCTCTAACTTCGAAATCGATCGGTTCAATAGTTCTCGAGTTATTAATCGGATGTGTAAATGGCTAACGGGGGCCATTTTGTAGTATGCAGGTAACTGAAAAGCAATCCCAACTGTCCTCTAACCGATGTCAAGCCACTCTCCAAGTTTCAAGTCGATCAGTTCAATAGTTCTCGAGTTACTGGTCGGACAAGTAATGTGTCACGGAATGACGGAAAGACGGAAGGGCGGAATGACGGAGGCCCAGTGTTTCGAAGTCGCCCACTTATGTGAGCGGGGACAAAAAAAGGGGCGACGACGGCATCACCAATAAATATGGTGACCAACTATAGGCATCGCCATATCCCGCCATTACCATTTATTGGTGAGTGGACCTGAATCTGCACTCACTGCTTTTCACCATTTATTGTCGATTACCAGGACCTGAAATCTATTCATTGCTCTTCACCATATATTGGTGATGACCAGGCCCCATGGCCAATACATTCAGATGGGCAATCACCATTTTCTGTTTGTATAGATCCATCTCCCATGGAATCATGCACGCCAATGACATCCGTTTCCAAATTGGGCGGACGCGCATGTGCGTGTAACGAAAGTCGTGTGTGTTTCCCCCTTAATGATCACAGCTGATGTTCTGGACACGTGACTACCGTTGATAACGAAAGTAATTTGTGTTTACGTGAGTAAAATGAGTGCGGCTTACTTACCTGAGTGAGTTCAATCCTGAAACTTTCCTAGAATGTAATACGATGATCCAGGAGACAGACAATGCATTGGAATCCCAGTGGGATTATCTCAAACGATCAGTCGAGACCGTGAATGTGACCATATTACGCCAGCTTGCCTCGCTCGCTGTTGGAGAAAACCCCATTTGGTAACGTCATAAGTCTATGGCCGGGAAACGAAATGCGGAAGTGTGCAAGCGAACTTGTTTTGCAGGTTATGTCTATTTCATATTATGGTTTAAGCCTCCATAGCCATATTTTCCCTGGAAATCCAGTTAGACAGATTGAGGAGTCCTGTAAAATGGTCCATGAAAACCCCCGGATGACGGAGAGTTTTTGTTGTAATAGTTTTTACCTCACACCCTGAAGAGCGGCTCTATCTCTCCAAATGTATAGGTGGCGCTTCTAATTTCAACATGTTTTCATCCGGGGGAGCGTTACTATACTACCTTTATACACAGAAGAGCGGAGGGCCTATATAAGGACGTGTTCCCGCCGAAATAGAAATTTTGAGGTGAGAGCTTCGCTGTCAATATTCCGGGCCGCTTTTACTTTGTCTCTATCTCTACCTTTTTCGACCGTATTACACAGTCGTACGGGTTTAGTTCTGGAAATGAAAGTACAGACGATCAGCGTGGAATCTGTCGGCCGGGAAATATTTGGAGCCGGCCTGAGAGAGGCCAGGGACTATTTCGGCCTGAGATTATTTACTCCAGTTTATAGCTGCAGCCGGTAGGGAATTGTGGTATTCGCCTCAACCGATATCACTTTTCTGCGAAGAGGCTTGCGGTTGTACAAAATTAAGTCCAAACCTCACAATCGCAAACGCTTGTCCATGCACACATTTATTTATACACACAACTCACCGGTTGCAGGCTAGGAGTTGACACTCATTCACGCTTACACTCACAAGTCACAGGCCTCGGCTGGGACTTGATATTAATACAATGTGACCACCGACCCCGGCTAGGGCCTGCCCATTCACACATTTACTTATACACCCAGGTCGCCAGCTTCAGGCTAGAAGCTGCCACCTTCTCACGCTTACGCACACAAATCTCCGGCCCCTGGCCAGGGTTTGTCACTCATACATATTAACTACATTGGGGGATCACCGGCTTCGGCTAGGATCTATCCATTCATACATCCACAGACATACAGTCTCCCACAGTCATATAATTCACTGCCATCCATTTATTGATTTTGTTTCATCCAGTAGTGGGAAAGAGGGTTCTTAGACCAGGTGTCTGTCCATCCACCGTGTGTTATAGATGTCCGTATCACCAGATCCTGTGTGGACTGTGTAGCCGTGATCTCTGGGTTTGATCATTCGTCCTTGGAGCCGGACCGCGGACTAAGTCGCTATTGAGCGGGGTCGATGCAGACTGGTGTCTACTCCTACGAGAAGTGACGTCTGCTGTCGTGGGTAGCCGTGCAGGTGACTTTTCGTTCGGTGTTTTATGGAGAGACGGGTCGGTGCGGTAGAAGCCTCTGTACTGTAAGAGTACTATCGTGCCCAGGCCGTCCGAATCCATTGACATTTACCAACGCTTGAAGGGACCAGGAAGGGAAGGGACCATAGTGTACATAAACTTATGCTAGTTTTCTGCAAGAGAGAAGCAGTCAACTGTTTTTAATGATGCCGGCAAGACATCATGATGTTCCAAAAATATCAAATCTGTATCGCTGATCAGTATTCTTAATCCATATGACATTCGTTGTAAAGTCGTCATCTAGAGAACGATGTATCTCAGTCACGCTTTGATTGTGACTGTTCATATGCACACCATGAAGATCTTGAAGCATATCGGCCCCTAGCCCCGGGTTAGTTAAGCGGAATTAGACACACGAAACGTAACGCCATTGATCTTGCACGCTACGCTCGTATTTTGCTATCAGCATGCGATATGTATCGCCAAATTTGAGAAACTTTGAGCGGAGGCGCTTGGTGGTATAGCCCTGTTTCTGCAACAATGTTTTGTGACGTTGATTAAAATCGTCACGTTTAACACAGGATCTAGCAACTATTACTAGGCGAGCTATGTATACGCCATATGCAGGTCTCAATGGAATATTACTGTCCAGAAAGGGATAGTTTACGATGTCGAAATTATAATCATCTATTTTGTCAAAAAATCGACGAGAGAGAAGGCCCGCCTCATTTTTATAGAGATATAGGTCTAAATATGACATACCGGTAGGGCTACTGTAGTTTCCTTCAAATCCAGTGACGCTGGATATATATCATCTCTTTTGTCATAAAGTCGACGAGAGAGAAGGCCCGCCTCATTTTTATAGAGATATAGGTCTAAATATGACGTGCCGGTAGGGCTATCTGTAGTTTCCTTCAAATCCAGTGACGGTGGATATATATATCCTTCACTGCGTCATTTATATGGCGATTATCCACAGCGAGAAGATCGTCTATATAACGTTTGGTGAATGAGAAGGAACGGGCTTTGAATTGATCGGTTTTTGAAAGAGCCTGCATATAGTCATATTCATAAGAGAACACATATAGGTCAGCCAACAGGGTGCACAATTAGTACCCATCGGAATACCTATATGCTGTTGATATAGTGTTGCCAAATTTCACATACATATTTATAATGAGAAATTCAAGCAACTCTATAAACAAAGAAACATCCCATGAATGATATCTCTTGTATGTAGTAGAGCTAACGAATGCTTTATGGTTTCTGACATTAATATATCTACGATCAGATTTCTTGAACACAGATATTATTAATGAAATTAGACGTCAATAAGGTCCTGATGAGGGATTGTAGTATAGAGAATGGAGAAATTCCATGTGGATACATGCCCGGTATGTGACCTTTACCATCGAGTTCTTCCGTAAGACATTTTGAGTTTTTCAATATCCACATACATTCAACGCCAGAGTTTTTAGTCCAGTATACTTTTGGTATGTCGTTATGATTGGTTGGAAGACAAATACCTTTTTCTCTGAGAAACGTTTTGCGATTGTCAAATAAATCTTCTAGAGTAAATGCAGTTTGGGAGTAAGTAGACGTATTTGATGACGGTAGGTTTCCATTCAATTCTTTAACCAGCACCTGGTAATAGTAATATTTACATATGGATATTATATTATTTGGAGCTTTGTCTGCTGTGACTATGACGATTTACTCTGGAGATTTGCTAGAACTTCTTGCGAATTGAGATTTCTCGGTACTTGTTTTGTTTGGGGAAGGGTACTTCTGTCAATATGGCGGATTGTTTCAACGACTTGCTCTTGAGGTCCACCCAATCAGCGAGTACTGATGTCCGTTCTGCCTGACGACGGTTTGGCCAGTAAGTCAAGAGGACCGCCGCCCTGTAATTTCGCTGTATAAACGCGGTATAAATGTTCTGTTTTACCCACCATAGCTGCTGGTAGCGAGACGAGTGCCATGGCGAGGGCGTCATGTTTTTCGTAGGCGTCGTTAGTGTAACAAAAGTCGTGCGTTTCCTCCTTATTGATCACAGCTGATGTTCTGGACACGTGACAACCGTCGATAGCCAAAATAACTTGTGTTTACGTGATTAAAATGAGGGCGGTTTACTTATCTGAGTGAATTCAAAACTATATCCCTTCCTGAAGTCTTGGATAAATAAACGTCCCTAAACTGTGATGAGTTGATAGAATTCCTATTCTATCGCACTATAGATGATTCTGACAAATAACCTCACCCAATCATTCCAGTTCAGTGTTCCACTCGGATTGACTGGCGATGTTGTTTTTGTCAGCGAGGTAGACAATCAGAGATGCCCGCTGGTCACGTACAACATGCAGCAAATGGCAACAATGTTACAATGCGCTCGCATTCCACAGCTATAGTCCGTTTCAATCGTGCGGTCCGATGCTGTTGTGGTCACGTTCATTTTCATAACAGAAGCTGCATATATGTCATTATAGATGAAACTGATATGATAATTTACGACAGTCAAAAGACTGTTTGTATACCGGTAAGTGGCATTTATTGGCTATACATTGAAGAGGAATTTGTCCTGTAAATATACAGAATAAAAGTGTGTCATTTTCCTTTTAATACTGGATTTAACTTCTATTATATGTGGGTGGATTGGACCACCATTAACATTTGTGTATTGGTAAAATCAGACATTAACAACATCCCAACTGGGATAATGAGTACAAGACAACAAGGTCGTTGTTGAGAACGTTATCTTTACTGATGAAACATCTCGCCAACATCCTCATAGGTGTTATGAAATATTAGCAACATCTTGGGATACCTATTCTATATATGAGTTCAGATATCTCTCTATATCTGTGGTGTCAGAAATCCAGACTCATTATCAAAGTATCTTAATGGGAAGATACTGAGCTGTCCAATAAGTACATAACTTGCTGCTATCCTGACCGGTGTATATTCTGTGGATCATTATAGTGTATTTTTACTACATTATACCCGTAGTCGATACCCGTAACAATATTAATCATAAACAACATACAGTTAATAATATTATCAAATAATTATGTGTATTCCTTGTCGACATAAATATATTACAGACAATAGTATGACTGAATCATGGTAACAGATATACACCTGAATCACACCATTTGTAGATCACTGTCAGGTTATCGCTTAACATTTAACAATTTCTGAAAATGACGGCATTTTAATATCTGTCCAACCTGATATAATTTACTGGCTTACCTATTCATAAATGCGTATTGGCTAAGATCACATTATGCCTTGTATATATACTGTGCGTATGGAGCTGTTTGTAACTTTGTTCACTGCTGAAGATGCTATAACTAATAGCAAAATATACAGAATAAATTGTGATTCCTACTCGGAGTTACTTTTCTTCTCTACAATTGAAGTAAAATGGTGTGTTCTTGTGCATTTTGACAGAATATTTAGACTTTGAAGATGATATGTAATGATGCCCCAAAATGAACTGAATTTTCCGTGTCATCTGTCTGTCTGTCTCTCTGTTTGCCCATCTTTCTTGTCATACCACATATGCAGCTGGTGATGGATCAGAAGCCTAATGAAATTCACTGACCTTCACCTGTTTTATCGAGGTCAAATTTAGCATTAGCAATAATTTTTAAAGGAGTGAAGATAGGCTCTCTAAATTCATAATACTTGTGCAATTGGTGACTGACTAGAATCTATTTTCTCAGGTTATATACTGTATATTATGATATAACATGAAATATATCTAGGCATTCTAAATTGATACCACATATGCAACTGATGATGGACCTGAAGTCTATGAATATGACTGACATTGACCTATTTTCTCAAGGTCAAAAACTGTAAGTTAAGTCACATCTTAACTGCTAACATACACCTCAAATCCAACATTGTCATCATTTTGTTGTGGCTGTGGTTTTTCTTCCAGAACTATTTAGCTAATTTTGCATGTGTTTCAACAGTCTCGTGCTTCAATAGTAACTTAAATCATGCTGTATCGGCTGAGCTGTTGAAATAGCCTTCATTTTCTAGCACTGACATACTGCATCACTGTCGAAATATGAGTACCAAGACAGAGTGATAGATCACACAGCCAGTGAAGGTTCCCGATTTACATTGAATGTCGTTATTGCCTAAGTAGTATTAGCAGCATTTTACAACAACAACAATTCGCTGACTTACAGTGAAAAATTATAGTGAAAGGTATCTATTTTTTGTTGTTTGGCATTTTTATTTGCTGGCATTGTTTCAGATAGAATACAACAGCCTAATTCATACAATCAGGAATAAAAAGGGGGTTAAAATCTTTATGTTCAAACTTTCGTAGGAAATATAAAAGTGGCAATTTGAAATTTTATTTTTATTCGATTTTTTAATGTCGGTGGGCCCATGAAACGCAAAATAAAGTTGGTATTGCCTCACACTGGGTTTCAACCATTGGTGAAGAAATCCCTTCTACCAGGGATGATTCCTGATTGCTCATCCTCCAGGGGTATCTGCCCCCCACTCTGTCCCATCCTAAAAACAATTGCCACCCCTAATAGGGGGTGTGCCCAAATTGGGGAGATCTAAAGCCCTCTGAGTACCAAATTATGCGTTACAAAATTGTCTGGGGAAATGCTCTTCGCCCGTGTTTCACACGAGCTTTCATTTCAATTGTGTCCAAAATCATTGCTTCAAAATTTCGTCGGGAACCATGACAAACCCTATTGGAAATCACATGAGTCGTGGGTTCCCCATATGACAATTATTTGGCGGGAGATTTCAGGTTGCATTCCTAGACGTCCGTCTGATCGACGGAGGTAAAAAGTTGTGTTAAGAGACTAGGTCAGGCTTCATGGACAAACGTTTTTGTTTTGCAGTTGTAGGATCAAAAACAAAAAGTTTGTGCAACTGGGCGCTAAATGTTCAAAACAGAACACCAATGTAAAATTGGAGAATTTGTTAAAATAAATCCCCATTTCCGACGGCATTAAAAAATTACATTTTCCAAAAATAAAATGATAATATATTTTTAAACTTGGAATTGTGTGTGCAAAAGGCTTGTATGCATATTTGACCACTCTTGCGCACAACTTTACCCGTTTCACGCAAACAATACGTTTTCAAAAATGTGCTTAAATATCAGCATTATGTGTAAGTGTTCAATCATTGGATATCAGGCGTCCACGTGAACACTATTCAATTTCAGCATGTGCATATTCATATTTGAACACTTTTTGCAAGAATATTGTTGCCCCTATTCAAAGCATTTGTCCGGACATCTCAATTCGACTATTTGAAAGAACCAAGAATTGTTTTGTTTCGGGATGTCAACTCGTACAGTATTTCAACGTTTTTCTCATTATCAACTTCTGATGTCAGCATCTAGAATCTTTGTTTCTGTAATCACGCTACTTTAGACTATTTGAATTTAAGGATATATACCTTAATGTCGTGAAAACTGTTCAACATATTTTAAATTTGATGGAATACCTTAATCAAAGACAACTAGATCCAGAAAACGCCGTCTCAGTTTTTTTTTTAAAGTTTTGCCTGATTATCTTTTCACAACATTTAACTAAAACGAACTGACAAAAATCGATTACTTACAACTTTGTACATTAAAGCTGAATCAGTCAAAAAACTAAGCCGAACTTATAAAAACGAACTAGATCTCAAAATAAGTAACAGGCATGCCAAATTTCACAAGAGGAGCATAAATACTTTTCGATAAATACGAGTTGAAAACTTGAATTTTGTGATAGTGGTTCAATAGTGGTTAAATTCGAATTAAACTTGCTAAAATTTGTTAGCCTGGAACACTTATCTTCCTGTGCTGATCGCCACACGGTGGGTTTCTGAGCAAAGCCCAGGCCGGCAAGGCTTTGGTGTAAGACCTTCCAATGAAAAGTTTATTTCCTGGACAAAAGACTGACAATACAACTTGCAGCAGATCCTTTGTCAATTATATTTCGTGAGTCTTACACCAAATCGTTGCCCCCAGGCCGCCCTTCAGACTATTAATATGTCAGACAATTAGGCTAGCAGTCAATTAAAGCACAATACACACTTGTGCAATCATTAACACCTCACAATACACAGTCGTGTGAAAGGGTTATCAGTGGGGTACCGGACCGCCGAACGTAATCTGTTTAACTTGTATTACACATATTATAGGAATTAATTTTCAAACCTAAAATTTAACCACTTATTATTGGAAGATTGATTTCATTCTATTTGCCAAATAATAGACCCAATACTGAATATTCAAATAATGAAATTACCAAACATGATCGAGCACTAATGTTCAAAACTAGTACTCCTCAGCCTCAGCAGCGTTAATAATCAGGTGGCTTAACGAAATTACCGTTACAGAGCGGACAAAAGCACCAAATTTGGCAAGTGACTTCCTGTATGCCTATTTTTACATTTTAGCCTAGCAGCCCCCCAGAAATTTTCGGATTTCCCAAAACCCAAAATGGGCGACATGATAGAATCTTGGATTATAGGAGACACGAGAAGGCCCCATAGTTCCAAAGTAAAGGTTCTGGGATCATTTAACCTGGTTTTGGACATGCATATCAATGCCTCCAATACACTGCTATAAACTGTATTTATTTTTCCCCCGCTGAATGACGAATAAAGAGATATTGGAGTAGTTTATAAGGGTGAAATTCCCTCGCATTGAGGCTGAGACTGATGATGTTGAAACGTTTTACGTGGGGAATGGATGTTTCAGATCCACAAGAGAGTGCGCAGGATCCCCAAGATAAACTGTGAGGCTACCGGGAACGCACTCGTGCACTGATCTTGGCCAACGAGGGAGTTCGATTCAACCTGTCACCTTGTCTGGATCGAGGAGGTTGGAAAGGAAGACCTGTAATGAAAACCAAAGCAAATTAATACAATACTGACATATAATTCTATGAGCAGGAATACAGGATTCAGATCGCGGTAGCGTACAATCCCTGAAAAGAAGATCCCTGATCTATGAATTATCTGTACTCTTATAGTTATCTTTAACCGAAGTCCAATATAATAGAAAGATATATACAAATGATATAGCCCTAGCTAAATCGCGTTCAGGCCTGGTCACAGCCACAGTCTGGTCACGACCGGTTCTCTCGTGGTTGGGTCCAGCTTCTATCTTCCTTCCCCAGGGCTTCGTGGTTGGATCCAGCGTCTATCTTCCTTCCCCAGGTCTTCGTTCACTCCCGTATGGATGAACTCTACGTCGTGTCTCGTCTTACACGACCTGGCCCCTCCGTGGTTATGTCCGGCGTGTGTCTTCCTTCCCCCGGTCTTCTTCCCTCGGGTGGTATGGACTTCTCGTCGTCGTCGTGTCTCGTCTTACACGACTAGGCCCCTCCAAGCGTTGGTAACTGTCAATGGATGCGGACGGCTTGGGCACGACAGTACTATCACAGTACAAAGGATTCTACGGCACCGGCCCGTGTCTCTGTAACACCGCAGGACTATTCAACTGCACGGTTCACTACATCAGCAGATGGCACCCTTCATAGGAATAAACCCCCAGGTTTATCTTCTCGCTGTGGCTAATCGCTATATAAATGACGCAGTGAAGGATATATATCCACCTTCACTGGATTTGAAGGAAACTACAGATAGCCCTACAGGCACATCTTATTTAGATCTCTATCTCTATAAAAATGAAGCGGGCATTCTCTCTCGTCGACTTTATGACAAAGAGATGATTACAATTTCGACATCGTAAACTATCCCTTTCTGGATAGTAATATTCCAGTGGGACCTGCATATGGCGTATACATATCTCGCTTAGTAGCATTTGCTAGATCCTGTGTTAAATGTGATGATTTTAATCAACGTCACAAAACATTGTTGCAGAAACTTATAAAACAGGGCTATTCCACCAAGCGCCTCCACTCAAAGTTTTTCAAATTTGGCGATACATATCGCATGCTGATAGCAAAATACGAACGTAGCGTGCAGGATCTATGGCGCTACGTTTCGTAACTTGTGTCTAATTCCGCTTAACCCGGGGCTAGGGGCCGTATGAACCCATGTATCCTCATGGTACTCATATGAACAGTCACAATCAAAGCGTGACTGAGATACATCATTCTTTAGATGACGACATTACAACGATTATTATGGATTAAGAATACTGATCAGCGATACGGATTTGATATTTTTGGAACATCATGATGTCTTGCTGGCATCATTTAAAACTGTTGACCGCTTCTCTCTTGCAGGAAACAAGCCTATGTTTATGTATACTATGATTGTCTTTATGTTCAAATTTTTATTCGATTTTTTAATGTCGGTGGGCCCATGAACCGCAAAATAAAGTTGGTATTGCCTCACACTGGGTTTCAAACATTGGTGAAGAAATCCCTTCTACCACGGATGATTCCTGATTGCTCATCCTCCAGGGGTATCTGCCCCCCCACTCTGTCCCATCCTAAAACAATTGCCACCCCTAATAGGGGGTGTGCCCAAATTGGGGAGATCTAAAGCCCTGTGAGTACCAAATTATGTGTTACAAAATTGTCTGGGGAAATGCTCTTCGCCCGTGTTTCACACGAGCTTTCATTTCAATTGTGTCCAAAATCATTGCTTCAAAATTTCGTCGGGAACCATGACAAACCCTATTGGAAATCACATGAGTCGTGGGTTCCCCATATGACAATTATTTGGCGGGAGATTTCAGGTTGCATTCCTAGACGTCCGTCTGATCGACGGAGGTAAAAAGTTGTGTTAAGAGACTAGGTCAGGCTTCATGGACAAACGTTTTTGTTTTGCAGTTGTAGGATCAAAAACAAAAAGTTTGTGCAACTGGGCGCTAAATGTTCAAAACAGAACACCAATGTAAAATTGGAGAATTTGTTAAAATAAATCCCCATTTCCGACGGCATTAAAAAATTACATTTTCCAAAAATAAAATGATAATATATTTTTAAACTTGGAATTGTGTGTGCAAAAGGCTTGTATGCATATTTGACCACTCTTGCGCACAACTTTACCCGTTTCACGCAAACAATACGTTTTCAAAAATGTGCTTAAATATCAGCATTATGTGTAAGTGTTCAATCATTGGATATCAGGCGTCCACGTGAACACTATTCAATTTCAGCATGTGCATATTCATATTTGAACACTTTTTGCAAGAATATTGTTGCCCCTATTCAAAGCATTTGTCCGGACATCTCAATTCGACTATTTGAAAGAACCAAGAATTGTTTTGTTTCGGGATGTCAACTCGTACAGTATTTCAACGTTTTTCTCATTATCAACTTCTGATGTCAGCATCTAGAATCTTTGTTTCTGTAATCACGCTACTTTAGACTATTTGAATTTAAGGATATATACCTTAATGTCGTGAAAACTGTTCAACATATTTTAAATTTGATGGAATACCTTAATCAAAGACAACTAGATCCAGAAAACGCCGTCTCAGTTTTTTTTTTAAAGTTTTGCCTGATTATCTTTTCACAACATTTAACTAAAACGAACTGACAAAAATCGATTACTTACAACTTTGTACATTAAAGCTGAATCAGTCAAAAAACTAAGCCGAACTTATAAAAACGAACTAGATCTCAAAATAAGTAACAGGCATGCCAAATTTCACAAGAGGAGCATAAATACTTTTCGATAAATACGAGTTGAAAACTTGAATTTTGTGGTAGTGGTTCAATAGTGGTTAAATTCGAATTAAACTTGCTAAAATTTGTTAGCCTGGAACACTTATCTTCCTGTGCTGATCGCCACACGGTGGGTTTCTGAGCAAAGCCCAGGCCGGCAAGGCTTTGGTGTAAGACCTTCCAATGAAAAGTTTATTTCCTGGACAAAAGACTGACAATACAACTTGCAGCAGATCCTTTGTCAATTATATTTCGTGAGTCTTACACCAAATCGTTGCCCCCAGGCCGCCCTTCAGACTATTAATATGTCAGACAATTAGGCTAGCAGTCAATTAAAGCACAATACACACTTGTGCAATCATTAACACCTCACAATACACAGTCGTGTGAAAGGGTTATCAGTGGGGTACCGGACCGCCGAACGTAATCTGTTTAACTTGTATTACACATATTATAGGAATTAATTTTCAAACCTAAAATTTAACCACTTATTATTGGAAGATTGATTTCATTCTATTTGCCAAATAATAGACCCAATACTGAATATTCAAATAATGAAATTACCAAACATGATCGAGCACTAATGTTCAAAACTAGTACTCCTCAGCCTCAGCAGCGTTAATAATCAGGTGGCTTAACGAAATTACCGTTACAGAGCGGACAAAAGCACCAAATTTGGCAAGTGACTTCCTGTATGCCTATTTTTACATTTTAGCCTAGCAGCCCCCCAGAAATTTTCGGATTTCCCAAAACCCAAAATGGGCGACATGATAGAATCTTGGATTATAGGAGACACGAGAAGGCCCCATAGTTCCAAAGTAAAGGTTCTGGGATCATTTAACCTGGTTTTGGACATGCATATCAATGCCTCCAATACACTGCTATAAACTGTATTTATTTTTCCCCCGCTGAATGACGAATAAAGAGATATTGGAGTAGTTTATAAGGGTGAAATTCCCTCGCATTGAGGCTGAGACTGATGATGTTGAAACGTTTTACGTGGGGAATGGATGTTTCAGATCCACAAGAGAGTGCGCAGGATCCCCAAGATAAACTGTGAGGCTACCGGGAACGCACTCGTGCACTGATCTTGGCCAACGAGGGAGTTCGATTCAACCTGTCACCTTGTCTGGATCGAGGAGGTTGGAAAGGAAGACCTGTAATGAAAACCAAAGCAAATTAATACAATACTGACATATAATTCTATGAGCAGGAATACAGGATTCAGATCGCGGTAGCGTACAATCCCTGAAAAGAAGATCCCTGATCTATGAATTATCTGTACTCTTATAGTTATCTTTAACCGAAGTCCAATATAATAGAAAGATATATACAAATGATATAGCCCTAGCTAAATCGCGTTCAGGCCTGGTCACAGCCACAGTCTGGTCACGACCGGTTCTCTCGTGGTTGGGTCCAGCTTCTATCTTCCTTCCCCAGGGCTTCGTGGTTGGATCCAGCGTCTATCTTCCTTCCCCAGGTCTTCGTTCACTCCCGTATGGATGAACTCTACGTCGTGTCTCGTCTTACACGACCTGGCCCCTCCGTGGTTATGTCCGGCGTGTGTCTTCCTTCCCCCGGTCTTCTTCCCTCGGGTGGTATGGACTTCTCGTCGTCGTCGTGTCTCGTCTTACACGACTAGGCCCCTCCAAGCGTTGGTAACTGTCAATGGATGCGGACGGCTTGGGCACGACAGTACTATCACAGTACAAAGGATTCTACGGCACCGGCCCGTGTCTCTGTAACACCGCAGGACTATTCAACTGCACGGTTCACTACATCAGCAGATGGCACCCTTCATAGGAATAAACCCCCAGGTTTATCTTCTCGCTGTGGCTAATCGCTATATAAATGACGCAGTGAAGGATATATATCCACCTTCACTGGATTTGAAGGAAACTACAGATAGCCCTACAGGCACATCATATTTAGATCTCTATCTCTATAAAAATGAAGCGGGCATTCTCTCTCGTCGACTTTATGACAAAAGAGATGATTACAATTTCGACATCGTAAACTATCCCTTTCTGGATAGTAATATTCCAGTGGGACCTGCATATGGCGTATACATATCTCGCTTAGTAGCATTTGCTAGATCCTGTGTTAAATGTGATGATTTTAATCAACGTCACAAAACATTGTTGCAGAAACTTATAAAACAGGGCTATTCCACCAAGCGCCTCCACTCAAAAGTTTTTCAAATTTGGCGATACATATCGCATGCTGATAGCAAAATACGAACGTAGCGTGCAGGATCTATGGCGCTACGTTTCGTAACTTGTGTCTAATTCCGCTTAACCCGGGGCTAGGGGCCGTATGAACCCATGTATCCTCATGGTACTCATATGAACAGTCACAATCAAAGCGTGACTGAGATACATCATTCTTTAGATGACGACATTACAACGATTATTATGGATTAAGAATACTGATCAGCGATACGGATTTGATATTTTTGGAACATCATGATGTCTTGCTGGCATCATTTAAAACTGTTGACCGCTTCTCTCTTGCAGGAAACAAGCCTATGTTTATGTATACTATGATTGTCTTTTTGAACTTGGTGCTAATACTGTTATATGGAATATGGAATAGGTCTTTGGATTATGGACGCGGATATTCTCTAATGGACGACGGCTGGATTATGAATGACGGACTAGACGCTTGTAATTCAGCGACCCGCTCACGGCGACTCACTCCACGGCCCCGCTCCAAGGACGAATCATCAAGGCTAGTGTTCACGGCTACACGGTCCACATAGGATCGGACATCGATAACACACGGTGGATGGGTAGGCACCTGGTCTACTAACCCTCTTCATATACTACTGTGTGGTCACCTGGTATAGGAACCCTCTTTCTATACTACTGTATGGTCACCTGGTCTATGA
The DNA here is from genome assembly GCA_036873755.1 of Hanleya hanleyi. Lineage (NCBI taxonomy): Eukaryota > Metazoa > Mollusca > Polyplacophora > Lepidopleurida > Hanleyidae > Hanleya > Hanleya hanleyi. The sequence goes on along the minus strand of JAVTVY010026458.1, from coordinate 83,122 downwards.
ACCTTCTTCACATACTACTGTATGGTCATCCGCAATAGATGGGCATCTGGTCAAGGATTCCCCCTTTATATACTACTGTATGAGACAGTATTAATCTATGATTGGCCGTGAATTACTCAATGTATGTACAGGGTGGTGAGAGACTGTATGCTTATGGGGGCGTGAATGGATAATCGTTTATGGTACGATTTACTGAGTACGTATATATATATATCAAACTTTAGACCTGGGCCTATAGCTTGTGAGTGTCAGCATGAATGTATTTCAACCCGTAGATTGTGTATTTAAGTACGTGGGTGCATGGATAATTGTTTATGTAGGATTTGTGTTTGATTAGGTTTAGCTGTACCCTCTTCACAGAGACGAGCGTCTCCTACCGGATACAGCTTAAACGATACCATTAACCACAGGGCCGTACCCGCACAACTGTTCAATACGGTTGAGTCAAGTAGAGATGCGGCTAAGGTATGGCCATGCTATCAACACTAACGCCGTTAGTTAATTCCCAGAGCTAAACCTGCACGTCTGTGCTGTACGGACGAGGATCTGGTAGAGTTAGAAATAACCGTTAACGATAAGTGTCTATACCCTATCTCCCAGTGCAATACCCGCACAACTGTGCATTACGGTTGAGACAGGTAGAGATCGGAGTAGAGTGAACACAGCCCGGACGGGTGAATGTAAGTGAGTGTAAATGTATGCTATGATGTTATAGGATTCGGCGGCGGCACTTCTTCAATCCGGCGGCCTGGTCCCGGCCCGGCGGCGGCACGAATTCGGCGGCCTGATCACGGCCCTTCTCCGGCCCGGCAATGTATTGGATTTCTTCTCCCCGATACAATTGTGCGTGTTCTCACCTCGAAGTTTCTGCTGATCTGCCTCGTTTCCGCGGGAGCCTAGCTTATATAGGGCTACCGCTCTTCTGCGAATAAAGGTAGAAACAGAACGTTCTCCTGCAGATAAAGGTAAAAACAGGTCAACGATGCCAGCGCCCTCTTTATTGTCAAATTATCACACTTCCCCCCGATCAGTTTATCTGGACTTCATAATTCATAACGGACGTAACTGGCAAATCTCAGCTTCCAACTCTCTCTAGATAATTCATACGACAACCGCAAAGTTCACTGTCCTCATCTGCATATTCTCAATGTTGACTTCCGGATTCCTGACTGACGTCATCTACAGTGAAGCAAGTGAGCTCACCAGCGTTCCTTTTGCCGTCCCGACTGATCGTTTGAGATAACTTCACCGGGATTTCGAGGCATTGTCTGTCTCCCGGATTATTGTAGTTCATTCTAGGAAAATTACAGCGTTGAATTCCATCAGGTAAGTGAACCGCACACGTAAACACAATGTCACTTTCGATTTCACAGTAGTCACGTGTCACAACACCAGCAGTGATTTATTAATCAAGGGGTCGTTTGCATTTCTGCACTTTCGTTACACTACCCCCGCCTTCGAAGAACATGACGCCCTCGTCATGGCTCTCGTCACGCTACCAGCAGCACGGGTGTGCAGAACAGGACATATGTACAACAAAATTACAGGACGACGGTCCTCTTGACTTCCTGGCCAAGTCGTCGTCACCTGCAATGGACATCAGGTCCACAGCAGGCCACAGCTGTCTCTTCCTGGAGTCTGTTCACCATACATCTGAGGCAGTAAAGCCTCGGGATCACTCATCCGGTGTCCGTCGCCCACAGGAGTACTTGGAGGTCGGCCCTGCACCACAGGTCATCCCTCGACGATCACGGTCATCAACCGTATTTCTCCGACCGTACGGTCGTGCTTCTCCTGTCCACTGACAGGCTAAACGTAGTCATTAAAGCGCCTCGGTCGCTGAGCACGATGTCCACGAGTCGTTCGTGGAGGACTCCACGTCTCCGGCAAGGCCATCTGCTCTTCCGAAAGTGGCGACTCGTCTTCAACAGGAGGATCTGGCGGTAACCCAACCTCGTAGTCTGCCAATCTCATAGGGCGCCGAGTTCTCCGTCCACTTCTCGTCTGCCGAGGTGCTAGAGATCTCACTGCAGCTGGGTGTTCCACCGGATATGGAAAGACCGTCGCGGGCTCCGAGTCATTCTCAGACTCGACATCACCATCATTCTCTGTAGACTCCGTGGTCTCACTATCCGACGTCTTTCTGGGGTAGAAGGGCTTAAGAAGATCATGATGGGCTACACGGAGGCCACCGGCCTCGTCGGCGATGCGATATGTCACATCAGTCCGAGCTTCCTTCACAGTATAAGGCCCTCCCCACCGGTTTCGTAGTTTGCGGATCTCCCCCCGCTTAGTGGCGGAAATATACAGGTAAACCTGATCACCAGGCTTGTATTTGTGAGGAAAAGCTCTCGTATCATAGATACGTTTCTGCCGCCGCAAGCTTTTCCCCGTAGTCTCCCTCGCAAACTCGTGTATCTCGGCCATCTCATCCCGGAGATCCTCGACCCACTGTGTCGGCTCTACCTGCTGCTTCGGAGGTGCACCCAAAGTCAAGTGCGACGGCAAGGCGATTTCTCTCCCAAACACCATCATGTTTGGGGAATATCCTGTTGTCTCATGAACAATCGCACGGTACGACATCAGCATCAACGGAATGTGAAGATCCCAGTCGTCCGGGTGACGGTCAATGCTGGCATGCAACATCTGGGCTAAGGTCCGGTTAAACCGTCCAATCATGCCGTTCGACTGGGGGTGATAGGGTGTAGTCCTCGTCTTCTCATCCCGAGTATGCGGCACATCCCCCGGAATACTCTGCTTTCAAACTGACGTCCCTGGTCAGAGTGGATGGCCATTGGTACGCCAAATCTGGTCACGAAGTGGTCTACGACAGCTTGGGCAACCGTCGTGGCTTCCTGATTGGGTAAGGCCACAGCTTCCACCCAACGGGTGAAATAGTCTCCAATGACGACTACGTATCGCTTTCCCCGACAGGTTTCTGCCAATGGCCCGAGAATATCAAAAGCCGCTCTATCTCCTGGACTTCCGTCCCGCTAACTTCCTGCGGTTACACACGTCGCAACTCCGGCACCATTGCTGAACATCGGTCTGTAGACCAGGCCACATGTAAGCCTGTCTCACTTTTGCCAAGGTTTTCTTCACCCCAAGGTGACCACCGGTTACACTGTCATGGCACTCTTTCAAAACTTTCCGTCTGAGGGAGCGAGAGACCACCAGAAGCCGTCGTTTCACCTCTCCCCGAGCATTCACCCATCTTCTCACAAGCAAGGATCCGTTCATCTCCAGTAGATCGAAGGCACCCCACAGGGTTTTAGTTACTGTCCCATATTGACTGATGTCCTCTCTGGCTGGTCGACTGTCTTCCTTCACCCACTCTATAACAGGCTGCAAGTCCGGGTCCGCGGCCTGAGCTTGGCTGAAGTCTGCCATTGAAGGCACTATCTCCGTAACACGGACAGCTTCCTGGCCTTCAGAACCCGATCGTCCACACTGCTTACACGGGATTCGACTCATGGCGTCAGCATTTCCGTGCTTCCGTCCGGGTCGATACTGAATTTCAAAGTCGTAGACTCCGAGGGCCTGTATCCAGCGAGCCAACTGTCCCTCCGGTTCTTTAAACCGCATTAACCACCTCAGGGACCCATGGTCAGTGCGCAACAGAAATTTTCGACCGAACAGATAATGCCGGAAGTACTTTACAAAGTACACAATAGCCAGAAGTTCCCGTCTAGTCACACAGTAGGCACGTTCTGTTTTGGACAACACCCTGCTGGCATAGGCTACGACCTTTTCTTCTCCGTTGATCTCCTGGGACAACACGGCCCCAATGCCGAAATTGCTTGCATCCGTGTCCAGGATAAAGGGCTGTCGGAAATCCGGCATCATCAACATAGGTGCGGTCGTCAGCTTCTGTCTTAGGTGGTCGAATGCCGTCTGGGCTGTGTCATCCCACAGAAATACCGCCTTTTTCTCCGTCAGTCGATGTAGAGGAGCCGCTACAGTCGCAAAGTCTCGTATAAAACGCCGATAGTACCCACACAGGCCAAGAAAACTTCTGACCTCAGTTTGGGAGACAGGCGTCGGCCACTCTCGTACAGCCCGAATCTTCTCCGGATCGGTACCAATCCCGCCTTGTGTCACTATATGACCAAGGTAGAGGATTTGTCGTTTCCCGATGACGCATTTCGAGGGCTTCAATTTAAGGCCGTGTTGTTGCAGTCTCTGGAAGAGTTCCTCCAGTCGTTGGATCATCTCCTCGAAGGTACGTCCAAAAACTATTATGTCGTCGAGATACACCAAGCAAGTCTCGTAGTGAAGACCTGCCAAAACTGCCTCAATTAATCGCTCGAAGGTTCCTGGAGCATTACAAAGCCCGAATGGCATGGCCCGGAATTGGTGCAGGCCCCGTCGAGTGGCAAAGGCGGTTTTACATCTGTCTTCCGGGGCCACCTCGACCTGCCAATACCCTGACATCAGGTCGAGCGTACTCCACCAGCAGGCACCAGACAGAGAATCCAGGGACTCGTCGATTCTCGGTAGGGGGTAGGCATCTTTTCCCGTCACTTTGTTGAGGGCCCGGTAATCGACACAGAATCGCATTTTTCCATCCTTCTTCCGTACTAGGACGACCGGAGCTGACCAGGGCCCATTGGATGGTTCGATGACTCCTCGCTTCAGCATGTCTTCGACCTGATCGTCTATTATTTCACGAGCATGAAGAGGTGGACGTCGTGGAGGAATCCGGATAGGTGGCGCATTCCCTGTCTTGATGTGATGTTGCACCATCGTTGTTCGCCCCAAATCACTGTCATCCTTGGCGAACAAATGGGTGAAACGAGTAACCAAGTCTTCTACAGCCAAAGCTCTCTCGACTTCTAGTTCTTCACTGGACTGTTGTACTAAGGCCCGTAGATGCTGTGGACATCTTGGGGTTGGTACCGTTGCTTCACCGAAGGCTGGACTATTCTGGTTCAGAGGCTCTGCAGTAAGTGGAGCTGAATTATCCACTACCTCCACTTCCGTCAGACTACCACACAGGGTGCCGGCTTGTACTATGGCAGGGTCAGTGGACAGGTTAAGGAACCGCAGGGTAACTTCATGGTCACGGTCAACTTCGGCCAGGGCTCTGGCCACCATGGTTCCGGTCTTCTGTGTGAACTCAGTAATATTTTCCAACATTCCGACCTCTCCCGGTAGAGCACCTCGGACTGTCCCCGTCACCACTGCCTCAGCTCCAGCTGGGATAGTAAAAGTCTCCGTTACAGACACCCGATGGCATTCATGGCTCCCCACAACCTCACACTGTACATATCGGCCGCTATACTTCACCCGGTGCTTCTCCGTATCAATCGCAGTACAGTGGCTACTCAGGAAATCATAACCAAGGAGGGCATCCACTGTCAATGATCCAACAATCATCGTCTGAGTCCGGGTAGTCCCATCTATAGTTATCTTAAAGTCTGCTTCACCCTGTAGTTGCATACTCGTTCCATCGGCCATACGAACGGACGCAAAGGAGGGACTTCTCAATGTCGGCCTAAGTCTGGGACTCAGCTGGTTGTACACCCGCACGTTCAGAAGAGAAACCGATGCACCTGTGTCGACGCAGCACCACAATCCTACGGATCCCATCTTGGCCGGGAGATACAATCCGGCCTCACCAGAGTTATTCACCGTAGGAGGTTTCGGCGGAGATTTCGATTGCCCTGGGGGTGGATGATCATCCGGCCTGCGCAACTCTGGACAATTCACACGGTACTGCCCTCTTTTCCGCATGACCAGCATCCTGATGTTCGATCATGGCCGCTGTATGGTTGTTGACGGTCACGTCTATGTCCCCATCTCGACTGATATGGTCGTTTTCTTTTCTTTTAACATATTGTTTTCTTCTCTCAACCGTTGATTCTCCGTTTCATCGTCTTCGGTAGATGCGGCTGCTCTGTCTTCCATCTCCGGGGCAGTTGACTTGGCTGTCAGCCAGTGTTTCCGACGCTGGGAGATCTTGAATGCTTCCAGCTCTACGGCCGCATGTACCGCCGCATCCAAAGTCTTAGGTCTTGTCTGCCAGACTTGAAATCTCAGCTCATCACCGATGGCGTCCAGGAACTGATCCTTGGCGAGAGTATCTTGAATGTCGTCTCCGGCATCAGGATAAGCCAGCTGTGTCAGGCGGATCAATGCCTGAGCCAGGCCCGGAAGATCTTCATCCCTCTCGCGGTGTCTAGACCTCAGCTGTGACTTGTGCAGGTCCATCTGATTCGGAGGGGCAAATCGCTTCTCCAGGGCTTCCTTCAGACGGTCGTAGTCGGTACTGCCAGGTGCAGACTTAAGGCTGGTTAGTACTTGCTGTGCCGACCCCCGTAAAGCGACGGCTAGGTACTGACCCTGTTGCTGGTACGTCCACCCATTTATCACGGCGCAGTGCCCGAAGTGAGCCAAATAGTCTCGCCACGGCGTGGTACCATCGTAGGTAGCGGCCTTCACCATCGTCGTCTTCGGTCGTCTAGGTTCCCCCATGGGCGTTGACGTCTGTGATGGTTGATCCCATGTAACTGAAGGAGGTTCATCCCGGCGTCTTCTTGGCGGTGACTCATCCCGCCTCGACGTCGTCCCAGATGCGGCTTCATCTCGCCCCGTAGTGGCATCTCTGCGGCTCGGCGCCCTCTTTCCAGTCCGGCTGGACCAGAATAGCTGTCATCTTCACCCTTCGGTTGAGTCATCTCGTCACTGGAACTTTGATTTCTCAGTATCGTGGACATCTGTTCCATCATGGCGGTCACCGCTGTGCATAATGCATTTGAGACATTACGCTGGTCTTCTACCTCTCGTCTTAGGTCAACGTCAGGCTGTTTATCTGCTGGCTCGCGCCCCCTCAGTCGATCTTCGGTAGACATCTCCGCTGAAGGTCGTGGCGTCAGGTCGGCCGGTGGTGTCAACAGCTCCGTTTCCAGTTCTTGCGTGGACAAGTCAAGAAGATTTTCAGATGCCAGAGTAGCTGTAGTCGATCGCCCGGAACCTACATCTCTTCCCATGTCACGTCGTGCCCGAGGACTCGGCGTTGTGGAGAATTTTCGTTGGGCTCCTCTTCAGTCAGGTGGTTGGCTCATGGCTTCCCATTGTCGCAACTTGGCGCCGAAATCTCCAGTCATATTCATGGTTGTCTGGTCCGGATCCATGCTATCCACCAGGCTTGGTCTCCTTTCCTTCGTCTCCCAGATGTTGGCCATCCCACCGCTGCCACCAGTTGAAACGTTTTACATGGGGAATGGATGTTTCAGATCCACAAGAGAGTGCGCAGGGTCCCCAAGACAAACTGTCAGGCTACCGGGAACGCACTCGTGCACTGATCTTGGCCAACGAGGGAGTTCGATTCAACCTGTCACCTTGTCTGGATCGAGGAGGTTGGAAAGGAAGACCTGTAATGACAACCAAAACAAATTAATACAATACTGACATATAATTCTATGAGCAGGAATACAGGATTCAGATCGCAGTAAGCGTACACTCCCTGAAAAGAAGATCCCTGATCTATGAATTATCTGTACTCTTATAGTTATCTTTAACCGAAGTCCAATATAATACAAAGATATATACAAATTATATAGCCCTAGCTAAATCGCGTTCAGGCCTGGTCACAGCCACAGTCTGGTCACGACCGGTTCTCTCGTGGTTGGGTCCAGCTTCTATCTTCCTTCCCAGGGCTTCGTGGTTGGATCCAGCGTCTATCTTCCTTCCCCAGGTCTTCGTTCACTCCCGTATGGATGAACTCTACGTCGTGTCTCGTCTTACACGACCTGGCCCCTCCGTGGTTATGTCCGGCGTGTGTCTTCCTTCCCCCGGTCTTCTTCCCTCGGGTGGTATGGACTTCTCGTCATCGTGTCTCGTCTTACACGACTAGGCCCTCCAAGCGTTGGTAACTGTCAATGGATGCGGACGGCCTGGGCACGACAGTACTATCACAGTACAAGGGCTTCTACGGCACCGGCCCGTCTCTCTGTAACACCGCAGGACTATTCAACTGCACGGCTCACCACAGCAGCAGACGGCACCCCTCATAGGAATAAACCCCCAGGCTTCAGCGACCCAGCTCACGGCGACTCACTCCGCGGCCCCGCTCCAAGGACGAATCATCAAGGCTAGAGTTCACGGCTACACGGTCCACATAGGAACGGACATCGATAACACACGGTGGATGGGTAGGCACCTGGTCTAGTAACCCTCTTCATATACTACTGTGTGGTCACCTAGTATAGGAATCCTCTTTCTATACTACTGTATGGTCACCTGGTCTATGAACCTTCTTCACATACTACTGTATGGTCATCCGCAATAGATGGGCATCTGGTCAAGGATTCCCCCTTTATATACTACTGTATGAGACAGTATTAATCTATGATTGGCCGTGAAATACTCAATGTATGTACAGGGTGGTGAGAGACTGTATGCTTATGGGGGCGTGAATGGATAATCGTTTATGGTACGATTTACTGGGTACGTATATATATATCAAACTGCAAGTGAGTGTAAATGTATGCTATGATGTTATAGGATTCAGCGGCGGCACTTCTTCAATTCGGCGGCCTGGTCCCGGCCCGGCGGCGGCACGAATTCGGTGGCCTGATCACGGCCCTTCTCCGGCCCGGCAATGTATTGGATTTCTTCTCCCCGATACAATTGTGCGTGTTCTCACCTCGAAGTTTCTGCTGATCTGCCTCGTTTCCGCGGGAGCCTAGCTTATATAGGGCTACCGCTCTTCTGCGAATAAAGGTAGAAACAGAACGTTCTCCTGCAGAAAATTCTAGGAAAATTACAGCGTTGAATTCCATCAGGTAAGTGAACCGCACACGTAAACACAATGTCACTTTCGATTTCACAGTAGTCACGTGTCACAACACCAGCAGTGATTTATTAATCAAGGGGTCGTTTGCATTTCTGCACTTTCGTTACAATGTCATGTGGAGCTGACGTCATTTCCGGGTCAAAGGTCACTTCCGAATCAAAGGTCACTTCCGTTGCGATGTCACGTCCGGGTCAAAGGTCACTTCCGGCGGTGATACGGTCCCCAGGCATCAATGTGAATTGGCTTCCCAGTCGCATCAATGTTAATTGGGCAGTCGCTTCGGTCATCTCTGGGAATGTCCCGAGGGCAACTGACCTTAGAGGTCAACCCTATCTTGCCCCGTCCATGTTCTAGCCATGCATGCACCGAGAGAAGGGAAATCTCCATGCAGAGCAATACATGCAACGAGAGAAGGGGAATCCACGTGACCCTGGTCGAACCAGCAATGTGGGCACAAGGCTGGCACTTTATCCAATCAGTCGCGAGTCAGTACACAAGTCCTCAGGCTCCTAAATAAAAAAAAGTCCTAAATAAAAAAAAGTCCCGATCCGTTAAATAAAAAAAAGTCCCGGTTCCCTAGACGTAATCTCTGCCAAAGACCAGAATTTCCCCGATTTTTTTCCGCCTTCGTTGCAACGATTAATAGAAAGCCATTGGTACCACTGGCAAGTATGGTATTTGTTCTATTCAGCTGCAAATTTTATTTTGATTCACTGCTCGATAACATGCCTCGCCGAGGGACTATTTGCGGGGCCTGAGCACTGTTTTCAGCAGGCAGAGAAAACAGCGAAATGAGGACCTCATGTGTAGAGGTGCGCACAGCTTGAAATTTTGACGGATAATGTTTGACAAGAAGTTCGTCACCTTGTAGCGCCTGAAATAAACTACTTCCTGTCGAAAGATGAAAGTCTAAACTCAATTAGGGAAACAGCGAGGTACAATTTTGTTAATACTGCCGAACGTGTAAATTATTTAGGAGTCTTGATACCATAATAATAGGAAACGTTGAAAATACCCTGATATACTCTAGTACTAAAGGGCGGGTGCTCGAGATATACTTCAATGTCCAGCCTAATGGACATTTTTTAACAGTATGGGGTGTGGAATCTTATTTTTTTTTCTGTCTCACGCTGCAGAATGCGATGGGAGAGCAACCTGTAACCATCTGGGTCATCTATACGCGGTAAGACTGACCCCGGAGATCGTGTGTATCCATTTTCAGCCTACTTTCGGCAACTATAACGGGGATTCCCCCGTGATGTCGTCAGCCAATCAGGTAAACTCTACCGACGTTACCCCAACGTAACCTGCCATTTTCGAGTCATGTGCTGTTCTACTTCTTCAAAATTAGACCTACAACCCATCTTGGATGATACGGAAGTTATTCCTATCTGTATATCTTGTAAGCCCAAGCAATATATGTTTCAGAAGTGGTATGAAAAACCTGTAATTTATCAGATTTCTCGAGTCTGTTCTCCACCGGATGAAGACCGAACAGTATATACGATAAAGTATCGGATATCGCTCTGTAATGGCGACACACCCTTTGCAAGCCATCTTATGGATGGCGAAGTGTTCGCAAATGGATGGGAGAGGTCTCGAGGTCATGGGTTGACTTTCACTGAAAAGTTCTGACTGTGCATGCGCGGTATATAGGCAGATGTGGGCTGGACGTTCTTGGGTCAAGGTGGACCATCCGTGGTCCGAATTGGTCATGCGAGGAAGCACTCGTGGGGGACAGTCCGACAGGTGTGTAGTGGAAATACCGTCCATCTGCGCATGCGCAGACAGATAATAGTAGCAGAAGGGCATTTGAATGGATGTTTTAACCTTCGATTGAACTAAAATGATCAGCTATAGTTTGAAACAGCTCAGTTGTAGCAAATGTCTGCTTCAAGCTAAAAATAATCGCTTTGAATTTGACGAATAACATTTACCAAATTGAGCAAGATTTTCGGATGACCCCATATATGCATGTCTGCCATCTTGAATTCCTGAATTATTTTTTTCTAACTGATGATAAAAGGAATAGAGCCAAACTACATTGTAGGCCAATAAATAGACAGATCGATCTGTATTGTGAATAGGCTTGGCTTTGAGAAATTGCCACTTTCAGCTAAACACAATATCTTGAATTATACAAGCAAAATGAAAATACAAGTCTCAGATGAATCCACGTCACCGTTTTGGAGTCAACAATTGTATTCTTAGCTGAAGATAATGCCAACAGAATAATACGTCCATAATGTGATAAGCTATGGTGTTATTCTGTTCAATTTAAACTAGTGTGTACCTTGTCTAAAAATACATGAAATAGATGTGATCTTAATTTTAAGATCACCCTTGATGGCAATGAGCTTAAGAATGTCAAAAAAGACAAAATATTGGGCCTTAATGTTGATCATAGCCTGAGCTGGAATGATCATACTGATTATGTTTGTCAAAAACTTTCTTCCAAAATAGGAATACTATATAGACAGACACCTACTCAACAAATAAGCAAAAATCACCTACTACAATGCGTACATTCTCCCACACATGGACTATTGCCTCACAATTTGGGGCAATGCATCCACTACACAGACTGACAGAATTTACAAACTTCAAAAAAGAGCAGCCAGAATCATTTTAAATGCAGATTACTCAACCCCAACACAAACACTTTTTAAAGAACTCGGATGGCTAACCATACAAGAACGGATAACATATCAGAAAGCTATTTTTATGTTCAAAATCATCAACCACTTATGTCCCCCTTACCTCAACTCTCTCTTTAAATATGTTAATGAAATTACTGCACACACTCTAAGATCAACTGAAAACAACAAACTGTATCTTCCAAAACCCAGAACAAACTATCTGAAACAAAGCCTGAGTTTTTCTGGAGCAATGCTGTGGAACTCCCTTGGCAACAACCTCAAAGAAGCCCCATCTCTCAATGCCTTCAAGTCCAGACTTCTGAAATCCCTATGCTCGTACTATTTTTATGTCAAGACATTTACTCTGCAGTGTTTCTTGATTGTATATGTTGTACATACTTGTATATTTCTCTTCTTTTTTTTTGGAGGGCCTCCGGGAAGAACAGTTTTTGCAACTGACAGAGTTACCCTCATGAAATAAAGATATATATATATATATATATAATAATGCCATGCATTATACGAGTAACATGAAAAAAGTCAGTAATTTCCGGGTGACTCCTAATGGTTGCCATTTTGAATTTAACCATCATTTTTAATCTGAAGACAAGCAATTAAATTAACAAGCAGCCAGAGGATGCTAGGTCCCCCGCCAAAATGGCAGCAATATTTATAAGCGCTGTCGGTTTCAGAAGATATTCATGAGGATGGCAACAGCTACTTCACAGGCGTAAGAAGCAGAGGGGTCTTTCCACCTTCCCAGGTTTTGAGATCAACTCCGAATGGCTGACTGAATGTTGATTGCTACTGTAATATATTTTCTTTACCATGTAGCATGAAAATTATGTAACCGAAATGCAACCCCAAGAGACAATTCATGGCATATTATCTGCAAACTAAATTTGACAAGAATATGAAGGCATCCTCAACCTATTGCCAAGAAACCAAATTTAGACTTTGCCACACGGAGTCACCACCTGTAGGTGCAAGCAGGCAAAACACAATCCCAAATGACATCTCATGTCATGGTATCGGCATATGAACTTTGAGACTCTGAAGAGGGGTCCTCAAGTTATTGCCGGTACTAGATGCCCACCGGTGTTCATGTTATTTGGGGCGGGTCACATATGAATACAAAATTTGAGAATAATCTGATGAGCAGTTGCCAAATTATTGCCCGGAAACAAATTTTTCCACCAGGAGACGCCACCTGTAGGCAGAAGCGGGAAAAATACAATCCCAAGGAACATGGTATCGTGGGGACATCTGCATACCAAATTTGAGAAGAATCCGATGAGGGTCCTCAAGTTATTGCCCAGAAACCAAATTTAGATTTTGACACCAGGTGACGCCACCTCTAGGCGCAAGTCAGTGAAATGCATTATCAAGCGACATCCTATGTCACGGTACATTCATACAAAATTTGAGAAGAATCCGATGGTCAGTTCTCAAGTTATTACCCGGAAACGAATTTGTGATGTTGCCACCAGGTGGCACCACCTGTGAGTGCAAGTGAGCGAAAGGCAATCCCAAGCAACAGCTCCAGGGTTTCATAGAAGTCCAAATTTTTGCCACCGGTTACTGAAAATTCAGTATTTTTTTCACCTGTATTGAGTAGTTTTACGTTTTTGTCGCCGACCGACAGACTTGTATGGAGTTTATTTGTAATTTTGCAACCACCATAAGGAATTATAAAAAAATTCCATATGATGAGCAATGGAGCCTGTCAATACCGCTGTGTATTTGAATTGTGAAAATAAACAAACCGATAGTTTAATATGTTCATTTTTATGTTCTTGATTGACCGCGATCTTGCAATCTATTTTCAGCACATTAATGTCAGATTGTGGATGTCAACAAAAAATATTCCAGTCACAGTGTAACATTTAACACACAAATACAGAAAATTACCAGTCTATAAAAAAAACCCTTTTAATATCCAAGACTTGCTGAAAAATATCCCACCATTGTCATCAAATTATTTTTCAGGCCACTATTTGAAATCAGTAAACCAGTATAAATAAAAATTTCCCTGAGAATTAGCCCCTGTGACATTTACTGAAATTATGAATGAAAGCTTTGAGTTGAAGTGAACAGAGTGGTTTCACCCACCGACTGTTAATATGAGTTTATCTCTTGGATTTTATTCACTCCATTTATGATTCCTGAATTGACAGTCCATTTTAGTTTTATAATCTCGCAACCAAAATAATTACTCCGATCCGTTCACGGAACTTTACAACAGCACGTGTGTTGGTGTGACACGTGTGTTGGTGCGAGAAAATAACGGTTAACTTGCCGAAATCCTTCCGCCATTTTCGAGAATACACAGCAGGATTAAGCTATTAATGTTGGTAATATCTCATATAAAGATCTATCATTCTTAGAAGTTGCTTTCACTCAATTTGGAAATTATGCAGTGAGCGAGCATTGAGGGAAGATCTTGTGATCCGATCTTGTGCCGGAGGTCGACAACCGATATATTCCTCGGACTACCTGCGATACTGCTGCTTCATGTACTTCCCGTTTAGATTCCATGTGATGCATCGGAACTGCGGGGGAAGATGGAAAAAAAGATAATCTGCACTGTCTGAACGGAGGTCGACGTGCAATATTTTCGGGACGATATTTTCTGACTATCACCGAGAAATTGTCACTACTAGCTGTATAGACTCGGACGACTCTCACGTCGCAGCGTGGGTATTCCGAGGAATATTTCAGAATCGATTCACTGACGGATGTGAAGTCGGAAACGGAAATGTCCTAAGACTGACTTTCGGCTGAATTTGGAAATCCCCTTTTGGTGTGAGTCGACGTCTGTTTTTTTCGCCATCCTTTGCTTGAATTACGTGTTCTAGCTTTTACCGGAATTGAGTTTTCAGTTCAAAAATTGAATATTTTCCTTAGTAAACATATAAACTTTTTTTTAGCTTAATTTTGCCACCGAATACCGGTGGCAAAACACGACGTGTATGAAACCCTGAGCTCCTGGCATGGTAAATGCATGCCAAATTTGAGAAGAATCCGATGAGCCGCAACGTTTCTCATGTTACCCAGAAAGGTACATATGTCATGTATGTAGGATATTTCAAAGAAATTCCACCAAGTGTTTCTAAGTTATCACTTGCAGCATGGAATAATGGAATGAACTCTAGTGGCGCCACCTCCGGGTGGATTTTGCTGAAACGCATCACCAACGGTGTTTTGTCGCAGGGAATGCATTTACCAAATTTCGAAGAAATCCGACAAATTGTTCGAAAGTTATCGCTCGCGAAGGATTTGAACAAACATGAACGGACATGCATTAAAGATTGGAACAAGACCCAGTGGCGCCACCTACAGGCGGATCTTGCTGAAACGTAATACCAGCGACGTCTTGTCGCAAAGAATGCAGATGCCAAATTTCGGAGGAATCCGACAAAGCATTTAGGAGTTATCGCTTATGCAGTATTTGCACGGACATGCACTAAATATTGGAACAAGACCCAGTGGCGCCACCTACACGCGGATCTTGCTGAAACGTAATACCAACAGACGTCTTGTCGCAAAGAATGCAGATGCCAAATTTCGGAGGAATCCGACAAAGCATTTAGGAGTTATCGCTTATGAAGCATTTGCACGAACATCCACGGACATGCACTAAGATTGGAACAAGACCCAGTGGCGCCACCTACAGGCGGATCTTGCTGAAACGTAATACCAAGAGACGTCTTGTCGCAAAGAATGCAGATGCCAAATTTCGGAGGAATCCGACAAAGCATTTAGAAGTTATTGCTTACGAAGTATTTGCACGGACATGTCCGTGCATGCAGACACATAGAAGCAAGACCCCAGTGGCGCCACCTACAGGCGCATCTTGCTGAAACGTAATACCAAGAGACGTCTTGTCGCAAAGAATGCAGATGCCAAATTTCGGAGGAATCCGACAAAGCATTCAGAAGTTATTGCTTACGAAGTATTTGCACGGACATGTCCGTGCATGCACGGACACATGTGCACAGACACATAGAAGCAAGACCCCAGTGGCGCCACCTACAGGCGGATCTTGCTGAAACGTAATACCAAGAGACGTCTTGTCGCAAAGAATGCAGATGCCAAATTTCGGAGGAATCCGACAAAGCATTTAGAAGTTATTGCTACGAAGTATTTGCACGGACATGTCCGTGCATGCCGGACACATAGAAGCAAGACCCCAGTGGCGCCACCTACAGGCGGATCTTGCTGAAACGTAATACCAAGAGACTTCTTGTCGCAAAGAATGCAGATGCCAAATTTCGGAGGAATCCGACAAAGCATTTAGAAGTTATTGCTTACGAAGTATTTGCACGGACATGCACGGACACATAGAAGCAAGAACCATTTTAAAGTCCCCGGCCGCGTTGCGGCGGGGGACAAAAACGGGTACAAGGTATTTGGCTGTGATGTGATATCCTTCAGTTTTGATAAATTGGCTCAATCAATCAACAATAATGCCGTATCTATACGAGCAACATGAAAAAGCAGGATTTTCAGATGACCCACATGGCTGCCATCTTAAATTTGATCTTCCAGATATATAAATAGATTAAAAATGGGCGTAAGATGTCAGGCTATAGCATATATATGTTCAGAGATCTTTCGGTTTTGATACATTTGAACAATGAGCTAAGAATATTGCATTGAACTATATACACGCAACATGAAAAGTTTGATTTTTAGATGACCCCCTATGGACGCCACTTTGAATTTGACCATCAAATCTTGATCTTACGGATATGTAAATAGATTCAAAATGGGCGGAAGATTTCAGGCTATTTTCACATTACCCCATACTGCCACCATTTTGAATTTAACCATCAATTCTTAATCTTAGGGATACGTGAATAGATTCGAAATGGGCACGATATTCCACTATGGTCACCGTCAGAGATCTCTCGGTTTTGATAATTTGGACAGTGAGCTAAAAATAATGGCTTGAACTATACGAGCAACATGAAAAGTTTGATTTTTAGATGACCCCCTATGGACGCCACTTTGAATTTGACAATCAAATCTTGATCTTGGGGAATGTAAATACATTCAAAATGGGTAGAAAATTTCAGACTAAGCATAGAGATTCTTGGCATTTGCGTACACTTCGCCATCCATAGATGGCTTGCGAATCATGTGTCTCTATTATCGCGGAGCGATCTGTTCGGCCTTCATCCGGCGGAGAACCGACTGGACAAATCTGATAAATTACAGGCTTTCATACTTCGGAAACAGATATTGCCTGGGCTTACAAAAGATATAGGTATGAATAACTTTCGTATCACCCAAGAGGCTTTGTAGATCTGTAATTTTGAACAAGTAGGGCAGCACATGACTCGAAAATGGCGGGTTACGTTGGGGTTACGTCGGTAGATTTTAGCTGATTGACTGACAAAGTCATGTGGTATTGATTTCAGGAAATTCCCTCTTGCAGTTGCCGAAAGTAGGCTGAGAATGGATACACACGATTCCAGGGTCAGTCTTACTGCGTATTGATGACCCATGATGGTTACAGGTTGAGATTCCTGGGTTTTCATAAATTTGTTCTCTGGGCTAAGAATAATGCCAAGAATAAATTGGATTCGAACCCACAACCCCGGCTCAATGTGCCGATGCTCCCCCGACTGAGCTATGATGGCCCATAGATATAAGGGGAGTGTATAACATCCATGGATTATCCCTGTGATTACCAACCTTCTCTCAGTGTTGCAATGTGCACAACTGGGTTTATACTGAAGAAATGATAATTGGCATGGCGTATACCCCGTCACTGAGCATAAATACATACGAAACGATTTTTGAGAGCGGAAGAATAAATTGGTCGTTAGTGGGATTGGAACTCACGACTTCTGCTCAACACGCTGATGCTCTACCGACTCAATCTAGGTAAACCAAGATGGTAAATCAGGGAAATACCATCTAGACGCAACGCTATGAAAACTTCGTGCGAACATGTTCAAATATACACACATCTTTGAAAACATTTTTCCCAGTTAGAAAATGCTTTGCATGTTTTATTTCATACTTTCTTTTAACATGGTGGCATTGTCAATTTCGATATTATAGGAACTAATTTTTATTCCCGCATTTTACTTTAGTGTTCAGATTTGAATTTGTATGTAGTATCCACATTTCTGATGGTACAGATAGCATGATCAAAGAATATGTCACATTACTATGGGAGAAAATTGAGTGTGACGGGAAGAAAGCCAAATTTATATTTCAATCTAAAACCTATAAAACTATATTTTTCGTGAAATATCAGCCTCAAAAGAATTGCGATGGTCAATATTCTTTAGGCTGACATTTCAGTATTTAATCTTCAAGAAAAATCTGATTTTGCAGGTTTTGCATTGAAACCATAATCAGCTTCAATATTACCATCACATACAAGAGCTTTTCGCACCTTAACATCACATATCCTTTAAAGAAGATCTCTCAAGTTAGATCAGACATGATAAGGAACAGGAATAGTGAGTGAATTCAAATTTTAAACAGAACAACATGAATGATTAGGATTCAATCAACATTATTTTATTTCATTTTTTACAGCACGTTTATGCTGTTCATCTTTTTTTGTTTTTAGTTATACATACCACAGTACAGCCTTGAATCTCACCAACATATCATGGTATGACCCAATTAAATTGTGCAGTTACTCCCACAGTGAGATATATATATATCTATATATTCAAGAACAATCAGGACAATAGAGATCTGTGATATTACAAGAATATTGTGTTGCATGGCAACAAACATACAATTATTCGAATTCAGCCATATTTGTGACAAGAGCTTTATCAATACAGCTGATACAACATTGGTAATATGGTAGCTTACAGCTACAGCACTATCAGCAAATCAAGGGAATAAATCAGTCACTGTGTTTGTTCTACAAAGTAATTCAATAATCTGAACAGAACACGATTTAGCAACCACATTGGTTGATATTCTCTCTGAAGCAAACACGTGACCTGGAGACAGAACTTCATGTGTGAACTAAAGTCATGAAACATGCATGCAAATTCAAACATAATTTCCGCAAATGGACGATGTCAAAACTCGGAATGCATGGTGACAATGTTTATTTGGCTGTGAATACTAAAGTATCAAACCAAAATGTACAGCTAATAGAACCTACTTCCTATAAATTTTCTCTAGTACTGCAATACTGCTAATAATTCCAGACAGACAATTCCATGAAATCTGTCATAAGCCCTGGTCCATAGCATTGATAATGCAGTGTAGCTTGCTTTAATTGTTAACTGTGAATCTTGGCATATCATCTTCATAAGAAACAACAATTCATAGCTTTTACATTTTAATACCAATAACAAAACAAAACTTGATCGCACAAGAGCCCCGACGCAGGCCCCGCTATTATTTTTAATTCGGTATTCAGAATTGAACGATAAAACAAATGTATGATCATGATCATGTGCAAACTCAGCACTATTTTCATCAAGTAAGACATCAAGCAAAGCTCCATTCCTGGCCTTGTTAGATTGGATGAGTTATCGTGGCACAGAAGAGATCAAAGGCTACACAGAGTTGGATTGACCAATCAAATGCTGCCTTATAATGCTATACAGGTAACTTCATCTTCATGAAGCAGGATTCAGAGCTATAGCGCATTGTTTGATCTATACCAGTCTACCAGAATGTCACATCACATGATATTTCAGCCATGTTAAGATTATGTTATTGGTCTGTTTGAATATTACCAAACTGACACTTGCTTTTTGCCAGAACATAATTAGGAGTATTTTTTGACAAGATGTGGAGTTAAGCCATGTGGACGGTCCCACCTGTTGTGGAAAAGATGGCCTAGCACTGGTGATAAACGTTCATGAATGTAATTTCCAAGATGAATAAGATCAATATACAACAGTGTTCAGTTAGAATGCCCATTGTGATGTTGCTCAAATCTGCCTCCGGCCAGAACAAAACACATACAGTACATATTTAATATGATATACATGTCTGTATAGTCCTATAGGCCATCGTTAAAACAAAGTAAGCCTGTGTGTTAATTGCGGAAAAAATTATTTTTAAAACAAAACAATACTCCAGTATTTCACCATCAAAATAAGTTTACTGAAGGAAACCAAATTATTTTGACATGTCGTATACCTTTGGTGAATGGTTAGAATCTCCAGGTCAAGAACAGTGAAATGACTAGCATTTGAGATTGGAAACATTACTTTTCTACCCAGATAGATCTTCACGACTAGGTTTAGTAAAACTGAGCCATGTTGTCACAACCAATGGTGTTAATCTCAGATTTTCAATATTTAAATATTGAGAATATTGAGTTTGCAACTGCCCTAGTTGAATGACTGATCGCCATCAAATTTCTAGACTTGCATTTGTAAACAGAAATGTCTGTCCGGTCATTAGAAACTCACTATGTAATATAAACTCCTTCGGCTATTCGAACATCGGATCCATCCAATATCACACCTTTTTTTTAACCGAACACAGGGTCAGAGATACAAGCTTGAATATATATATAAAAGCAGACAGTTCAGTAAAAGTTTAGAGTCCAAAGACAATGTAAATACTGGGACAATTGACTGTAAACACTTGCCATGATTTCTGGTGAAAAAAAAAAATGGTGAAATTGAGAGTTTCTTAATCCATTTGATGTCCACCTTTATTCATGATTTATTTACTTGAACCCAAATGGTTAGAGCAAACTGGCTACATTTCCAGAACAAATAGGATGTACATACAATGCCTGGATCCTGTGAATTTCAATGTAAACACACAGACAAGGAAAATCAAATCCTCTCCATCAATGATCAGTAGAAGCACAAAGGGCAGAGAAATAAGCTCAGCTTAATAAAAATGATAGGAGTCTTCACAGCGGTCACATGTGTGATGTCCAAAAGGGCTGTATGAACAGAGCTTTGGCTTTACTTGGTAGCCAGACCCACCCACCCACACACCATGCACACAAGAATAGAATCACAGCCGGCACAAGGAGAGTTCCAGCATCTCTGTGTTCAACAGTATTCATTTGAAGACCACCAGTTGTTGTTATGTAAATCTACAATCCAAGGACACTATATATACATAATATATATATGTTCACCACACAAGTTATACCAATTCCTAGACATTGCAATAAACACAAATCCAATTTCTCAATCCAAGTTACGATTTTGGTAATTCCATTGAATGTTGTAAAGCACATCATCCACAGTTCAAATGCGTAATGCTTGAACAGTGGACTACTGGGGGTAATTCTTCTCTCCAAGTTTTCAGCACCATTGAGTCACGTGATTATGACCAGATAAAAATCTTAGGACTAACATGAACATTAGTCTCAGTTTGGCATTACTATCCTTCCTACAAGCACACATTGGTAGAATGATCCATTCTACTTGTAATGTCTCACTAACAACAGCCTTATAATGTAATCCACAGGCTGAAAGCTCCGAGTCAATCACAGTGAACACAGTATTTCCAGTAGCGTATTCATTCCTCATGTCCCAGTCAAACATCAGATGTTGCCAAAGGCAACTGGCCAATTGGTTACCATGTATTGAAATATTAGAATAAACACATATAATGAACAAGAATGGATTGTTCACTTTTTGGCATGTTTCACTGTTTTGCTTCTGGTAACTCTATCCCACACAAATGGTAACTTATGACGAGCTTCAGTTTTATCTCCTGAACCCTTCTTCCCGGATCGGTCCTTTTTGTTTTGCTTCACCCTAACTGTCCCATCATCTAACTTGGTCTTTTCTTTAACTGACTTATCAGCACAGTTTCCTTGGTCACTCGAAACTGAAGCCGTCTCATTTTTACTAGTGTTCAGACCACTCACATACTTCATACCCTTCCCAAATTTTGAATGTCTTTTGAAGTCCACTTTCCCAGGAGATTCCTCTACAGCACTACCAGGCGAGCTACAGGTTGAGCGAACCACACTGTCAGCCGGACTGGGAACAGTGGAGGAACAGGAGGAAGTTCTACGGTCATCATCTCGAATGAGAGGTTCTGGCTTCATCCTTTTGTTACTACCAGCACTGTCCACCGATTCCAGATCACTGTCTCTACGCTTGTTTTGGTGACGGCTGAACTTTTTATGACGGTACATGTCCTCTGCCTCATCCATGGAATCTTTCGAGTCCCCATTGACAACCATGGGTGCCACAGGTGGAATGGGTTCTGTTTGAGACAATTGAATGGCAGTTTTCTTCTTTTTCCACACCATATCATGCTGCATGGTACCAGGGCTGGTACTGATTGTAGTAGCATTAGTAGTAGAGTCTTCTGCGCTTTGTCTGTCGGTAATAATATTATCATCAAGAGCAATTTTTAATGTCTCTGCTCCCTCGTCACCGGAATCATCCTCATCCTCATCCTTTTTGATGGGCTGGGAGTTATTAGTGCTCTCCTCAAGCGGGGACAAGGCCTCGGATGATGTGAACGATGAATTGGTGTTCTGGCCCTGTTGTTCGTCCAATCGACCACTGTGACCAGGATATGTGGTATTCATCTGTGAACACTGCTGCCTATGTTGGACGTAGAGCTGGAGATCTTCAAACTGTTTCTTACACTGATCGCAGTCATAAGTACCTGAATGTGGCTGCTGCTGGAATTTATGGTCCATCTCCATGTGCTGAGACAAGGCAGTTGAATTGGGGAAAAATGTGTTGCACAAATGGCACAAATGAGATCGTTTGGCAGCTCCTGGTCGATACATCTGATCCTGCTGTTGTACGTGGGTGTGAGATTCACAGTACGAGCTCCTGCAGTCTGTACACTTGAACTTCACCTGGCGTTCTTTTTCGTGTGCACGACAATGTTTCTTATAGAGACCAAAGTCATTCAGTTGGAACTTCTCACCACATTCCTGACAACTAAGAAATCGTCGTTCCTCACCTTCCTCCAAATCCATTGGCAGTTTTGTTTGATGGAGCCCACACTTCTCCTCCCCGCTACTGCTGGAATCCGTTTTACCCTCCCCAGAAGACAGCGCAGAAGATGGTCTACTGTCACTACATGCACCATTCATAATTACAGTCTTTTGTTCTGTCAGGCCCACTGGGGAAATGCTGTCCATAGCAGTTCTCCTCTCCTGAACGTAGTCATCATTGCGATTAGAGCGTACCAATGGGAAGCGAGACAGTTCCAGGTCTGGGGGTATGTCACTGTTATCCCCTCCATGAGGATGTAGTGCTGACCTCGTTTCAGATATAGTTTGAACTTGAGTGTGATGAGCTTGAGGCTCAAACCCATGCTGATTTCGGAAATGTCTCCTGAACCCATACGGGCTCCCATAAGTCTGTCCACACAGTTTACATATCAAGTAAAGAATGTCATTCGGAGCATGGTTACCTAGAAGACTCTGAATTGGTTCATGCTTCGAGATCTGTTTCATATTCTTCGAGGATCCTGATGAAGGTTCCTTACTGCCTTGTTGATCGACTGACAATGGAGAATGAGATGATGGAGCACTGTCTTGCGTGTGGACCGGGGGATTACTTCTCGCCTGTGGGCTGCATATGACAGACGATTGAGACTGAGGTGGCGTTGGGCGCGGACTGGCTACAGCAACTTCATGCCTTGGACTGTTGGAGTAGGATACTTCACGAGATGGTGTCCCTTCTCTTCCTATGGGACTGTGTAGCTGGAGCAGTTGTGCTTGGGCTTGAGCATGAGCCTGGCTTTGAGACTGGGCTTGTGCATGAGCATAGGCCTGTGCTTGTGCCTGATGAAGCTGGATCGCTTGTGCCTGGGCTTGGGCTTGAGCTTGTGCTTGTGCTTGAACCTGCGCCTGTGCCTGTGCCTGTGCCTGAGCCTGGGCTTGTATTTGGGCCTGAACCTGAGCATGGGCATGAGCTTGAGCCTGAGCCTGTTGTGCCTGAGCATGGGCCTGGGCTTGAGCATGAGCCTCAGCCATCAGACGGTGCTGTAGGTAAAGTTGGTTTGCCGCATGTTCCCCCACTACTCCTTCTGGGAGAGCAAGCCGATCCATTGGCACTTTGTTAGATGTAAAGTTGTGGAAGTACTTCTCAACGCTTTCTTCTAAGCTTTTGATGTGGGTGCTCATGCAGTTGGGCTCTCCATTAGGTTGGCGACTAGCGCCATTTGAGTCTTGCCCATCCCTAGAAACAACTGCAGCAGGGGATGGTGAGGCGGATGATTTCTTGGACAAATCAAGGGGTTGTTCTTCACTAGGTCTTCCACTACGTGTTTCACTTTCGGTCCTGACAACTAGTTTGGGCTCTGGTGGTGCTGGTGGAGCCGCAGGTGTCCCTTTTGTAATGCTACCAGATGCCCTTGGTCTCATATCTTTACTCACAACTACTGATGGTGAACTATTTCTGGATAATGACATGGGATGATGCGATAGTCCAATGGAATGAGGAGGTGGCGGTGCCAGAGATTCCCTAACCATGCTTGGCACTATGGGAGAAGGTAATCTCTGTGGTAAGTTCATACTTGATGGCTTAGATACAGGATATCTCGCGGACACATGTACAGGGTGACCCGGTATGGGATGTCTCAATGCCTGCATGGGTAAAGAATTGTGCTCAGCAGAGCCGACCCAAGCTGCTGTCCTTGGCCCTGGTAATGGCCCCAGTGTTCCTCGGTATGCTGGCATTGTCATGGGTACAGCCACAGGGTACATGGGACGCATGTGGATTGCCTCAGGGGCCCTAGGTCCAGGCATATGCATTGGATTGTGTCCCAGTTGTATATGGGGTGGAGCATGATATGATTGAGACACATCCCGATTTGTGACTGACAAGTTACTGGAGTCATGATTACGATCATGATAAGGTGAGTTATGATTATCCTTTCTTATTTTGGCTGGGGGAGGCAGACAGTGATCAGGAGGATATTTGTTAGGATACTGATGTTGTTGTTGTTGTTGTTGTTGTTGTTGTCTGTGAGCATGTGACCTGGGGTCATCCACAATTCTGACTAATGGAGGAGGTGAATGTCTCTTGTAGGGATTCATGCCATGAGAAAAACTATCCGACCGCGAGTGTATAGAGTCCAGACTCGATTCTGTTGATGGGTATGATGCAGACTGGGGACGTGCAGGTACATCACGAGAAGGAGATCTCTGGGGTACCTGGACTTGATGTGATCTGCTCCCACCATATCTACCATAGTAGTCCCTGTTGCTGGCAACAGCATTGCTCGGATGTCTCTCAGCCGAATGGTACATCGGATGAGCTCGCTTGTTGAAGTTCTCAGGCTGTATTCTACTCTGCTGGTTCATATGATAACCAGATGACTGTGGATTATAATAAGGGTCCTTTTGAATGTGTCTATGTTGATTCTCACTGAAGCTTTCATTCACTGTAGGAACAACATGCTCTCGATGTCCCTGACTAGGATGTACATTATAAGGATGTACGTTACGACCGACAGGTTTGTCCACATGTACACTTTCATCTCCACCAAACTCATTTTTCATTACTCGGTCAATAATTTGCTGCACGTTAATTATTCCCTTGATGTCCTGATGTCGAGATTGATTGTGATTGGCCAGGGACTGGTTGTGATTGGCCAGGGACTGGTTGTGATTGGCCACAGACTCCCTGTGACTGGGCATGGATTCCCTGTGATTGGGTACAGGTACAGGTTCATGCTTAGTCACAACATTTCTACCACCACTAATGTCGTGCCTCGGTTCCCCTGAAATTATCACTGGGTCTCTGGTTGCTTTGACGTCTCCAAACCTAGCACTAACCGCTTTTTCGATATGGTTCTTGAAATTTTCCAAGGCATGTTTTGACCTACCAAATTCCACCTTTGGTGCTTTGCTGGCAGAAGCAGCTTTAGGGTGCCCATGTTCACTGTAAGGGTTACATTGTTCTGACCCTTTTTCACTAACCCTTCCAAGGTTCCTGGTTTGACCAGAATTGCACTGCTGCCTATCTATTTCTTTTTCCTCATTTTCCACATCAGATAAAGATTTGAGGAGTCCACTGCTTTCTTCCCCAGCATTGGAGTTTCCTAAAGACGTTTCAAGCACTTTGTCTATCAATGTTTGCAGTTTAATGATACGTTTCCCTTTTTGCCGCCATTGGTCTAGCTCTGCCACACCAGATGACAGCGAGGATACACTAGAATTTCTTGACATTGAACTAGAGTTGCTGCTAATAGGGGTTGCTCCATGCGGGTTCACACACACAGCCATTTTGGAAGTCTCTTCCATTTTTGTCGATCCAACAGTCTTAGAATTTCCCACCTGTCCAGTGGCTAAGATGCTATCTTCTATACTACTCAAGAAGCCCTTAGTCGGATGACCCCCATTGGCTAACTTAAGATCCAGTTCAGAATCGGGTGGTGTGTTCGTAGAGTCCACTATATCCGATTTCCTATCCTCATCGGCACAGGCAGCACGGCCTTTAGACGCGAACGTACAAACGTCCCCACTAGTAACACTGTGACGCGGATCCTCACAATCAGTCAATGAAGATGATGACGGATCTTGTGCAGTCTCCTCAGTTGAGGAAACGGTTTGAGCATTATCATCTGAATCAGATAAAGTATTGCGTGGCTGACTATTCTCGGTTAGATATGCCTCGATAAGAGAGTCTATCCTGTCCTTCACATGGTAGCTGCGAAACACTTGTGAACCATGCTCCAGCAGCTCAGACTCTACATGCTCTGTTTCATGCTTCCCGATGACAACACCATTGTCATTACTAAAGGTAAATCCAGCCTCGTCTCTCAGTCTACTCTCCAAGCAGGGGAGCTGCTTCACAGAGCCACTCGTTCCTCTCCCTGCCGATGTGGCCTGGCCCATTGAGAAAGGGAATGACGTCTCCAGAATTGAGTCAATCTACAAAGACAAAAAAAAAACTTCAGTTAGATAAACAGCATTTACACTTGAAACATATACTGAAGATTCCATCTGTACTTCCGGTTCATCCAGTGGCTCTACTGAATAAGTCTCTCATTAATCTGAAATAGCACAAGTTTTATCGACTATATTTTATCTATGAACCTTAATTCTCTATCTATTAATCAAGTTGAGAA
Organism: Hanleya hanleyi; assembly: GCA_036873755.1. Lineage (NCBI taxonomy): Eukaryota > Metazoa > Mollusca > Polyplacophora > Lepidopleurida > Hanleyidae > Hanleya > Hanleya hanleyi. Next base: position 56,653 of record JAVTVY010026458.1, on the reverse strand, counting down.
GCTAGCCGTCCCCCCGACTGGCAGCCTGTCTGACAGGGCATGTTAACACCACTACTGAAATTCTCTCCATTTCGAAATATTTCATCAGTCAGAGTGACTTGGAGGCCCTCATATAGCAGCAAAGATCATGACTCAAGGTTAAGTTGTCTCTTAGATATTGTGCTCACAAGAAAATATAACTTTTAATTACATTTTGGCCTCTGTGATTTTTGAAAATAGGTCAAGGCCAGTCTGGAGTGAACTTTACACAGGCCTGTATAAGGCGGCATTTTGCAAAATATCCAGTCTTCTGCTCTCTTCCTTACGGAGATATTGCATTTGTAATGCTATTCACATTTTGACTTGTGACCTTTGAAATTAGGTCAGTCTGGGATGAACTTGACTGAGAAGCACTCCTTAGTCACCACTGTGTTAAAGATCAAGATTCTTGGTCACATTGTCTGTTAAGCTAGCAGATACGACTGTCATTCTCATGTACTCTGTAAACTTTGAAAATAGATCAATGTCATTACGGAGTGAACCTGACCAAGAGGGTTTCGTAAGGCAACACTGTGTCAGATATCAAGGCTCCAGCTTTTTAATCTGTTGTGCGAGTGAGTGAATATAAACACCAAATATGTATTTGTGACCAGGAATACTTGGGTTTATATTTAAGGGGATTTTTCTGTATTTGTCCATGTTAACACGTTGACTGCCATTTCAATACAGTGTGTCTGTCCCGGTTGCCAAGTCACGTGATCAGTATATCGAATCCTGGTTGAGATTTTTTGTTTCTAGCGTATGCCAACTACGAGTTAACTCGCTATATGGGTATTCCCCCATATAGCGAGTTAACTCGCAGTTGGCACAGTGACAAAATTTTTCAGTCCGTAATTTTCGTTGAGTTCACCTATGTTTAATACGAATATACTCGTAGTGGCAGAATGCGGTACACCCAAAACTACGAGTATAATCGTACTGGCAGTCAACGTGTTAACCATATAGGAGGTTGCCCCCCCCCTCCCCCTTCAGTGCAGAGGACTGGAAAAAGCAGTGTGTGACACAGCCTTCACCTGTGTAATACATTCAGGTATACTCCAGGAATAAACAACTTCCGTGTCACAGATGACGGATGGAAATAGGTTAACTTTTACATCATGAACCAGGCCAGTCAGTCATGTCTATATTGCACATCAGACAATGAAATATGTTAATCTCCTGGTAAACTCTTATAAAAATACTGGAGGTCTATTAGAGAAATAAGAAGTCCTTCCCTATGATGCTGGTGCGATTGAACAGAAAATAATAGGAAAGAATGGGGTCAGCTTTTATCCACAATTCTTAACAGTTTTCTCAACCTCATCACAAGTGTCATATCACTTGCAGAGCAGAAGTCAACATGCCTAAAGAATAGAACATCTATGTTGCATGACAACAACAACGGAGACACACAAAGCAAACTGAGGCTGTGATGCACACAATAGTCACATATTACAGGTACAATGGCAAATTCTCAAAGATTCTATCAGGTGAAGATGGCCTTAAATTGTCTGCACAGAGAACATGGAGAAACACCAGAAATAAGCCATCTAGATACACAAAGGTGGACATGCTGAACATACAGCAGTCCTAGAACGACACATACATGTCAACAGCGCAGTGTCAACACCGGTAAGAGAGTCTCATCACGCAGAAACGTGAGGCAGGCAAGATCAATGGTGGGACAGTAAAATAGATGGAGGTCTGGCTGGTTGGTGAGAAGGGGCTCAACAGCACGGACTTGGAGATCCACGGTCCCAAGGGTGAAGGTTGTCTGGCAGATATGCCACCCCGAACCTTGACATCGATTCACAATGATGACCACATCTTAGCCCGATGAGCGGCAGATATACAGCCTAACCCCATGCCTAGACCAAAGACGAGTGCATATGTACATAACCTGGGCTGCTAGCCAGCACGGCTTGTCCTCGGAAAGCCTCTCCTAAGGCATGTAAATGGGCTTCACTCCTCAAACATTGCTCAACTTCTGCAATGCCGTCGTCCCTCGTATAGATATTTAACGTGAACAAATATCCTTAACAGGGCCGTAATATTCAAGTACAGCTATTGATTTTCCGTCAGCTTTGCCTTCTGTCGAGGGACGACGGGGTTGATAGAAAGGTCAAATTCCCAGTTCGACATCGTTGGCTGCGGCATGCCGAGTTGAATTGTCACCCACAATGGCGAGGAAGTAGATCAAGTCTAATCAAGTCTGATACAGATATATAGATACACTACAACAGGGACCCCAGTAGAGCAGTGCTCCTGTACTAATCTCTACCATTATACACATGGACCTGTATTGGCAACAATATGGAAACACAAAATACAATAGTAATTTCCTTTTAGTATGATGGCATTCAAATTTCTGAAGTCCAAGTTAAAATTGCCAGACTCCGACTATTTGCCTATATCTATTATTGGGGATGTGAGTTTACCACAATGCCACTAGATACATGAAATACAAAAGTATTGGGATGCTGTTCATTTCTACATGTTTATTAAATGACTACTGATTTCAGAATTTTTTATTCCACTCTCATGTGACAATGTTCAATATTACAAAGATTGCCTCTGACTCCAATTACACACTTCTCTGAGAAACGCAAACCATTGCTAGGCAACCGATTATAAATATCTATCGCCACCAGCTTTCTACGAATAACAAAAAAATCATTCAAAACGAAATAATTCATCTTCGCATAAAAGGTCAAGGCCGAGCAATTGAATGATATCAAAAGAAAGCCCACAGCTTCACCAATCAGAAATATTAGAGCACACCAGAAAGGTAAGAGTGACAGTCTTCTCAAATTACAAGATAAACACTGAATGAAGCAGATTTACATGTATAGACCAATCTGTTATGGGGACAATCATTAAATCAGATGTCTGGTTTCATCTTAACTTCCTTCTATGTCTATCTCAATATGACAGGCCATAATGATATATTTTTTTTCAATTTTCCTGCTACATGTACATGTATTATTACATCATTTTTTCCAAGAACATCTTCATTATTGTTATTGGTAATAATATGGTGCTACAAATTCAGAAAAGAATCTCCAATAAAGCTCCTCTACACATTGCAGTTTTAATAGTTTACCAGCAAGGAAATTATTACATTCATCTTTACAATTTCTCTTTAGAGTCAGGGGAGTTGCAAACAAGAATTTGGCCACTTCCACCCCCCTCCATGGCCAACTCAGCCCAAAACAAAATGTGCCACACACCAAGAATAATAATTTTCTATCTCAGTTCCGCATATATTTCCATTCAGTGAGATGCTTCAGTCACATGTCCAACCATCTGCACTCAGTGCTAATTTTCACTCTTAACGAGATTTTTAATTACCAGTCAAGAATTTCCCTGTTCTACATTCCCTTCAATGCCCACATCAATCTAAAGTAAAAGCTGGGCATTGAGATTTTCCATTATAGCAGCACAGTCAAAGATGACTGTTGTGAACAGGAAGCAGGAACTGAAACCCTAGACATGTTACAAAGGCCATTTGTATTTGGTCTATTTTAATGACAGTCGAGAGGAGATGTTGTTTATGGATTTCTAGTGGACAATGAAAGGTCATGGACAACGCTGTCCACTATGAGATCAATAATCTATTTATAATATATCCTGGTGTAACGGCTGGTTAACACGAGCTACAACATTGTCTCATCATGAATAATACATGCCCATGAAATGTTGAGGAGTTTGGTACAACAGACATGAACTGGTGCGAGAGAGTGCAAGTCAGGCCTTGTTTTTCGTCAAAATTCACGGGAATCCAAATAGATTCTCACAACCCAGCTCTACGGGAATCAACGGGAATCCAATGCTATCATTTCTATACAGATTGCTAATATTTTACGGGAATCTTGGATTCCCACAAATTATTTTGCGGGAGTGCTGACGGGAATCGGATTCCCGCAGAAAAACAAGCCCTGCATGTACATTAATCCGCAAATAACATTGCGCCAAAAATGTGTTCATCATACACGTAAGAAACATAGCAAGCTAAACAAATTTCATCAGCGGAATTAGCAAGCTTCCAGCGAGCCAGGAGTCTGGGAGTCATTTTGAAATGAGACACCACAAAAGATGGCAATTTTACATGGAAGAGTGAGACAACCGGATGTCAGGAAAAATTGGAATTGAAATGTCCTGTTTTTATTAACTCCTACAGTTATTAGAGCAATTTCCCAGTTGAATATAATATGATGTGCTGAACTTCTCCTATAGTTTCAAAGGGTAATATTATTTATTAGGTTGACTGGTCAAATTTTGGGGGGATTGAATCTGAAATATTAGAGAGGGTGAATTTTTAGATAATCTACCAGACAGACACACATCTGACCCCAGTTAATACTGTTCCAGCACATCATGTAATTCAAACCAGACAGGACTACTGCCCTACAAGAGTTACGAAACACTACTATTTCTCAAATTCCTTCATAAATTATTGATGGTCTGAAAGTGCGGGTTACAAGAAAATCAATATCAAACACACAATGGGATTATCCAGTGGCTAATATTTCTATTGTTCAGTATCTGCACCACTAAGTGGAGATAAAATTCCAGATATTGCTCGGACAGTGAACTCTTCTGAATTGACCAATGGCTATTCAGATGGTCTCTTGTGTAAGGTTCTGTTGTGCAGGCCTTTGTATTTCTGAGAAGCCTTCCATGCAGACTCATTTTTATACCCAGAAACTTTATTATTCTGTATTATTGTTTTGGGACTCTTTAAATACACAAAAGATGAACCGGCTATTTTGATCACTTACTACAGGCACATGGTGCAGGTAATTAATGAATCAAAACAGAAATTCACTGATATTTCCATTTGCAAAAACAATGCAGAAATAATACATTAGTATTGAGTCAACAGATCTGAATATTATAAGCATATAGAATATCATAAATATTCCAGAATAACTGTCTGATAACATAACTTTTTCTTTCTCAGAAATTTTTTCTTCTTTTTTTTTTACATGATATATGTGAAAAGAGTGAGTGAGTGAATATGATTTAACGTCGCTTTCAACTATATTTCAGTCATATCCTTTTCACACCCGGAAAAAGAAAATTTACATGATCGTCTGTACCAGAAATCTATTCTACACGTTTTCACCAATATTCTGATAAAATATTTCGTTCATGTACAACACTGAAACTTCAGAATTTATAAATTCAATAATTTAATCCAAAGTATCAAGAAAATCCTTTTAGTAGTTCTCAATAAATGATGAAAAAAAAATAAATATTACATGGGATGATTTGTAGTTTATTTTTTTCCCGTCATGGTGTCAAGCTCGCATGTAGACAAACATAATCATGGCCCCAAAATAACATGTAGGTATTGGTTTTGTCAATTCTCAGTGGACTTTCATGAAATATGGGAATAAAATTGCACTAATTTATATACTGCGTGAAATTTCAATGTTATATGAAAAATTTACTCCAAAGTATATGAGAAAACATCTAAAATACATTATCTGGTAAAGACAATAATTTCAAAAGACTTGAATGTGCAATTTTTGCAGGGAAAAGAGAGGTATAAAAAGAGGGATGAAACTCACCATGTTTCTACACAAAAAATCCAGAATTATGAACATGTACATGCACATCAAAGCCAGGTGACAGGTCTCTCCACTATACTGTCTGTCAGGTATGTATCCCTAATTAACACTGCTGACCAAGTACATGAACACTAGAGAGACAGGTGTGACATGAACTGGTCTACCTGATTATCAACTATAACTGGCCAATCAACGCCTAGGTCAAACTGACAGACTCAGTCACACCTTACTAACCTCTTCTGCATGTTTTCATGAATGACTCAACTGATTGCAGAGGTCAGTCATGAGTGTTGAGTGGTATTGTAACATGTTAACATTACAGCAATATTATTACCCCTGCTTCTACACCACATGCTTTTACTGAGGATTTACACATTCTCTCCACTGGTGAACCTATCTATATGTATGTTGTAATATCCTGTTCAAAACATAATATGTATGTCCAATGTCCAAATACTGTTTAGAGTATACCGGTATGTTGTCCCCCTCACACATTTTCTCAGACCAGTACTTTCATGTTCCAATGATGAAGATGTTTCGTATTCAAAAATTCTGGATAACGTTCCTCTTTGTGGCGAAAGTTCTGTTCACAGATTCAAGATAATCTACATTTTCTTGATCTCCCGACCCATTTGATATCACTGATAAACAATTCTTTTTTTCCCACTACTGACAACATATGTTTTAAGCTCTTCACTTTAGATATTATTTTTTTCAACGGAGATGCAGCACTTTGAATTGCCTTTTCACACAGGATCTTGCTTTGCTGTCGATACAGACAAATTCCACTGATAGTTCCAGGAATCTGATTGGTTATTACAATTGAGGATGCCCTCCACTTTAGTAGACCATGGTCATTAATTCTCTCAGCCTGTTCATACTTGTATTTCTTCGGACCAGATGTCGGCCAAAAATTTCTGTAGTATGGAGAATGATTCTGGATCCAGACAGAAATTGAGCAGAAGAATTTGTAGGAGATAACCAGTCTGTGCCATTAGATGTGGCCTTAAACCGGTGGGTTTTCTTGTATATTCATATATACAGTAGTGGGGTATTAACCAGCATCTGTCATTCAAAAACTTTGTTATGACAGCTGACATCACCCACATCACATCATGTGATCTACTGTTTGGTCAATTGGAGTGGCCGTTACACTACCTCTTAGCAGATTTTTATCATTTACACATCTACTGGAAGATGTGTACTCCGACTGTTTTAATGCCATTCAACCTGCATAGCTATTGAGTGAGTTAATAGATTTTAACTTTGCTTTCAACAATATTTCAGCTATATCGCGACGAACCAACTAAGCACCACCCAGCCAAGTTGCGTTCCTGCTACTTCAAAGAAAAAAATCTTTGAAGCAGCATGGAACCAGACACCCTCCATCCACCCTATAAAACACTGAAGACAGCGCACAAGACACAGACAGGATGCTTACATGGTGCCATAAAGACAAGTGATATTACAGTGCTAGACATCACATTATCAAGTTCCTGTTGCTTCTCAGCAAAATGCATTGAAGCAACAGGAACCGGTGCATAGCTATCGACATCTACATCGATTATCGTCATCCATATGTATAACATCTACCCGACTGCCACCAACAGTTGTATCATCTTACTAGATCTATTTTTTCTATCCATGGATCAGACACTTTGCCTACACATTTCATTAGTGTAATGTTTCCTACATTTCAGACACTCTCAGGTGTGTTTACAAAGTCTTCAACATGAATTATTGCAGTACCATCCTGTATACTACCGAGGTATTCTGGCTGCACAGTCTGAATTACACAGTTTCACACAATATTTTTGTAATTGCCACAGGTCAATCTGATCAACTGAATTCAAGCCTTAATAAAACCTTTCATTATAAACCCTGACTTCCAGTACTTTTATTTTTCATTTTTATATGACATCAGATGATGGTTTCAGGCTGACATTAAAGTTAGTTTGGCTAGCGATGAAACTGAAACCAAATCAGATTGGCATATCGAGCTGGCTGAAAGCACTTGCTGACTGGATCAATTTAACAGAAATGCCTCGATCTATTTATATTCAGAATTGCTATGGATAAATTAACCATCTGTATTGATCCATACACTAGATCACGTGGATTCACATTATTATGATGCAAACAATAATGGCTATCAATCATATCCAGGAAAGTCTTTTACATATAGAGACTCGATACAGCTTCACTCTATTCAGATCTACTATGTTGAAGAAGCCAGTTCACTCAAATCAAAGTTAGTTCACATATACTATCAGGCTTTCCCCAATATTAACTCCAATACTATTATATTTGTCCACAAAGGTTAACTCAAACCACTGGCTATAAAGCTATAATAAATACTACTCCTTATCATTATCGGTCAAACAATTGGAGTGTACCAGAAGTTGTGGTATCAAAAACCATCATTAAATAGTCCTATTCGCACTATAAATGGGTACCGGGTAATCTACAAGAACAGATAATAGACAGGAAGTGACAATTACACCTGAAATAACTCCGGCATTTTTTCTGATGGCCTAGTGCACTTCAAATATCTAAATAAATATATCTGTTAGCTTTTCTTAGATCTGGTGTCCTATTGACAAGGTATATATATATATACAAACAGATTTGAGAGAAACCAATTGCATTATATGTTTTTGATCTGGCTTCCGGTCAGTTTGGTGAGGAATCTGCGAAAAAAAACACCTGCATATTGGCTGATACATAGTTCCTTTGAAATGAAGCAGACATTTTTGTAACAATATTCAATGACCATTTTTACTGAAGCTTTATTTTCTTGTTTGCTTTTTGTATTAGAAGAAAGACAGTCCAGTAAGAGCACTTACGGAGACCAAACAGGAAAATGGCAAGGCAGGAAAATGGCAGAGGTGGGGACATCCTTCCCTCTTTACTGGTGACGACCATTATAGGGTCTGTACGTTCATTCATCAGTCCCTACTATGGGGCATTGTTTTCTGGGAGTCTCATAGAGCTGGATAATGGCTGTTCACTCAAATTAACAGACATGCTTTGTAACAGCTCTGAAACGAGAGGAAACATACACATCTTCAATGACCATCCACATACAATTATATAACATGATCACCTGAAAGGTCATCTTCATTTTATCCAGCCTATTTCTACGTTTCCACTTCGAACCTACCTTGATTTATCTGACCCCCTTCAGTGTTCAAAATCCGAGGTGTAAATTTCACCTACGAACGTTCGACGAACCAATCAGAACCAACACACCGATTGTGTGTAGAGTGACATCATCCTCAAGTAGCGTCATTCCTCCTAATATGGTATTTACCCACTATATACATGTAGGTCAGCCATTCATTATCCAGAATATTTGTGTCTGGATAAAGGGCCAAAATTCTGTGGCAAATCATTAAAATGGACAAGAAACTTGACAGTGGTAAGGTAATTGGCATCTATCTTCCATGTAAATTTATGAGTTGTCAACGAGATATATGCATCAGACAAAATATTGTTGGCAGAGGGGTGATAAAGAGACATAACATTATGGGCCGAGGGGTAAAAATGAGACATATCAATTTCAATCCAAGTACAAGGAAGTTTTCTGATTCAAACATCCTCGTGCTATTGAAGATGGTCAGGAACTTTCATTTTGAACAGACTGCGACAAACAAAACACATGGATCTGTTTCTCAAACATTGTGATCATTGAATGGGTCAAGAGGAGTTTGCTGCCATCTAAACAAAAAAAAAAAATTTGCACAAGAACACATGTTGATAACTTTTTGTTGAAATTTAATGGCAGGCTGATTGCCCAATTCCATAGAAGCAGTTGTTATGAACTCGGGGGTGGATCTTTGGTGCCATCCTCATAACATTGTGAATCGATGGATCCTTCAGGCTTGCATTTACCCATAGGAGACGAGTTCTCCACGCAGATATTACTACATTGAGGAGTTCTCTTCAAATGATCCAATCAACTTGCCCAGAGAGCCAGCTGTTCCCACCAATCTGCTGGGAGACTTGAGTTTGACTGGTTTGTTTTTTAATTACCTTTTATCCGAGACTGAAATAGACGTTGGGTGTCAAAGCAAAAACCCGCAGTTTTTTTATATGCTAATTGAAAACAACCACGAGGGCTGAATGAAGGGGGGGAGGGGGGGATTGCTTTGATGTCCCACTCAGGGTTATTTCACTCAAATGGTGACAACCAGTTTTAATGGTGGAGGAAGCCGGAGTATCTGGAGAGAACCACCACCTGACGGCCAGTAACTGGCAAACTTTCACACATGCACCAGCGGGTCTCGAACCTATGCCGGTTCAGCAGTGTGAGGCTTGCCATCACCAGTGAGGCAATGTTAGATCACTTGGCCACCGATGGTCCTTCACGAGGAATGAAATATATGAGAGACAACCGCAGGAGAACTCATTTGAATGACCACAATCGTCCAGGTAAATCCTCTGCCATGATTTAGATTTACCTACGGCACATTGGACATGGCAACACACACTGATGTGGGAGTGGGGAAATATCGTTCACCTGGTATATGTGACATCATTATCGCATTAGACCTGGGCGAAGCCTACATGTACATGTAAGTAACCCACTTGCTGAGTGGAGTGATCAGACCTAAAACGGTGACCGCAGTCACCAGTGACATCTTCAAAGATATGAAGTGTAATGAATTCTGATCGAAATTGTAAAATTGTTGAATTTATGATGAAAAATAAATATAATCGTTATTATAATTTCTGTTTTTCAAGTATTGTTGGTACAATGGAATCTGAAATCATTTGACCAAATGAAGCTTAGTTGGGTGATGTGTGACGTCACTTACTTGATTGTCGAGTGAACTTAGACGATGAGTCCAACTTGTTAACATTTGGACTTGTGAAGATGAACTAAAGTGTAGGATAGTGGGACTTCTCGTTCGTTTAGAATTGTGACAATGTATATGCAACGTGTATCAAGCAATCACAAAAGCTTTTGCCACAATGGACATCAATCTGGGTTGAACAGCAAGGGGGAGAGAACTATCTCACAATCAATAATAGATGGCGGCCTCCTGAATTCTGACAATACACAGATAAGGCACAAAGGATGGTAACTGCTGTGCCAGAGTCACAGGTCAGATTTAATTGTGCTGATTCAACAATAGTCTTGAAAGTACAAGTTACATTTTTTCTCTTGTTCAATGGGTCAAGGTTACAGGGCACGCAATAACATATGACATAATAGTACACTGGCCTAGGGTCTGTTACATGTATACAATCACATAACAGAAACTTTTTCTGACCTGGCTGAATGATATTGTATAATCTTGTTAATCGTAGTCTAAAGTCCTTCCTAGAATGACTGGTTGGTCTATTTCGAGAGGCTGATGCATGTTGACTGGGCAACTGACATCGCAAGCTGATGAATAATCACATGTTGTGTAATGGTACAATAATGCAAGGTCTAGCAGATCCTTTGTTATTAGGATCTACTGGTGGAAATGTTTCAATAACTTGAGAAAGATGAAATCAAGCTGAAACTTTACATGTGAACACATATTCTTATATATGTTTTAATGTACAGCAGTCTTAGCCCATGTATGACATCACAAGTATAACCCAAGGCATCCACGAGAACGCTAAATCATCAGTGATGTATTCAAATGTATTTTGTTGTCTTTGTTTATATTGTCTGTGATATTGTCTGTGATGGTTTCATATTGTTTTTATGTTTCTTGTATGATGTTTCTTTTAATGTCCTATTGTTTTAGTGTCTTAATTGTTTTGTCTTAATGTACTCATGTTATATTTGTTTTAATGTATGTCTTAATGTATATGCATTTTAGTCCTATGGACAAAACTGAGCAATAAATCTATCTATCTATCATATAATACAGGTTACCCTGATATGATAATATTCAAAACTGGTGAATATTTGAATGAAGATGCTTAAAACATTTGTGAACTTTGTCAATTGACTGAAAATTTACACATTATATGGTCAGAAAATTTCCCAAAATTTCAATTCGCTAACATTTAACTTATGTACATATACCAAGAATACCCTGTTTGTCATTAATTTCAAAATATCTAGTTTTAACGAAAATACTATTTCACATTCACAATATCGGTACCTTGGAAATTATTTCAATTAGGACTACTGTACTGGAGCTTATTTTACATCGCTGAAAAACACATTTGGAGGGGTTTTTAAAAGTGAGATTCAATGTACAGGCACTAAAAATTGACAAAGTTCAATAACGTTTTTAAACATATTATTATTATTCATATATTCACCATGTTTGCATCAATATTGCATCTTGGTCACTCAAACTGAATCATATGTGTGCGAAGCCTCAGGCATCAGACTCCTAAATACTTTACACGTTCGGCAGTATTAACAAAATTGTACCTCGCTGATTCCCTAATTGAGTTTAGACTTTCATCTTTCGACTGGAAGTAGTTTATTTCAAGCGCTACAAGGTGCCAAACTTCTTGTCAAACATTATCCGTCAAAATTTCAAGCTGTGCACGCCTCTACACACGAGGTCCTTATTTCGCTGTTTTCTCTGCCTGCTGAAAGCAGTGCTCAGGCCCCGCGAATAGTCCCCCGGCGAGGCATGTTATCTTTTTTTATTTAGGAGCCTGAGGCCCTCAGCTTTGCTGTGATTTGTTATTTTCAAGTACAGTAACAAACTTTCTATTGAACACTGACACAAATCTGTTCAAACAACAACACTGTTAGACTACATGTAGCTTTCCCTTGAGTTTGCGATGCTACATATAAGAAAGATCTTCATGTTGGACTAAAAATGTGCACTGTAGGCAGTTGTTCTGTAGTACCACTCCTGTACATGTACCTATTATCATATGGTTGATCCAGTTCATGCTCATTTACAAACAATTCTGTCATGCACCTGACATTATTTCTTCATGTGAAAATAATCCCCTGATTGATATGTTCAACGAAAACAATGTGTGCATGTCACTCTCTCAATCCGGCGTTATTTATGGATCATGGTGTACGTGGGTGACTCAATTAATCATCCTTGGTAGTCACAGCCCTAATACATTTACATCATAATCTAGACTACATGTACCAACATTATCAACCTAATTTTTTATCCATAGTGTCCAATACTATCATAATTCAATTAAAACTTTCAAATTTAACAGCAATTTAAATTAATTATTAAGAAATTTATGCAGATATTGACACAGAGGTCAAAATTGAAGCAATTAGTTACGGAAAGAAATATTCATAGAGATGCAAATAATTGGTTAGCTTTGTTGAATACTTCGCTACAGGTAAATTGCAATTTGGCAGCTAATTTCCAGGTTGGCCTGTTCACCTTTGTACCCGATTTACCTCATGATAATTGCAATGAACCCTGGGAAAATAATACAGAGATGTTGTCAGCAAACTGATGACGATGGGAAATGTATGATGCATATAATTATGTTCATGCACATCTGCTTCAGATGTATAATGCACTGTTAGAAATGGATACATATATGGCCATTAAAACATGGCAGTGTGACTATGCGTCACAGGACCTACGAAGTAAGGTAGGCATTAGGACAGGCACTGAGCTCTTGGCAATCCCCCCCCCCCCCAGCCCCAAGTTGAAATCCTGCCTATATTAAGATGGGCACATGCAGCCCAAGTCAGAATCACCAGAGATTTTCATCAAAAATCACCAGAAATTTTCGATTAAAACAGTATTGAATATTTTGTTGAAGATTAAAAGTGATTGGATTGAATGAATAGTTTACCAGTTACTGTGCTGATGTGAATCTGTGACACACCAACACACTCTGTGGCAGTGATTCTGTGACACACCAACACACTCCGTGGCAGTGATTCTGTATCCCTTAATCAAGGAATCAAAATTTGAAATGACAAGAAAAATTTAGACATAATTACACATGTAATGTTTTTGTTTAAATTATATCCCAGTGTGATATATAGTCAATATTCAAGAAGTACAATCAAAGTTACTTTATCTAGTTAAATTCTACCCAAAGAAAATAAATTAAGACCCTTTAAACATGCCGTCAATGCCAGATGTTGAGTTTTATACAGCTGTAGATCAGGGCTCTGGTTACATATATCATGTTTCCATACCCTTGATGCACACAACAGCGGCAAAAACAAAGCCTCCTTGAACAACCTATCTTTATACAGGAAATTCTTCACCCAGAAATTACCATTCTCTCTCAAAAGAAAACAATTTACGCCAGGAAGGCCTTTTTTATTAAGCTAATTTTGTTAGGTACATGTAGGGGCCTACTTAGATTCAATAATTGTCATGAAATTTCTTTGGTTATATCTTAATTGCAAAGTATGTTTGTTCCTCAAACCTGACACGCTTGAGCTATACATGTGTAACCCACTTTCATTTGAGAGTCCAGACATTCCACCATTCATGTGAACAAATTGTACTAAACATGGAATAATTAAATTCACACTACCCATTTCTACAGTATCAGTACTATGTTACTATCTGTAGCAGTTGAAACCGAGTAAAACTTAAACAATTAAAACCAGTAAAGAATTTGTCTGTTGAATAACAGAAAATATGGTATGGAGATTTGAATGAGTAAACTACTAAACAACTTACACGATACCAACAAAATGTCCCAACACAAGCTGATAAATTCCTTGGGTGGCTTGCAGGACGGCTTTGTTTCACCCTCAGTAAATTGTATCATTGTTGCTCACAGGCTAATCTGAAGGATGATACCAGATCTTTCTATGTTCTGCTGGGTTATTGCACCGGCTGACTTAATTGGTTGATGTAGGATATTTCATCATCAGTGGCAATTTGACCTTTTGAAGCCTGCATGATTTGGTCTGTGATGAAATGTTTGGATGTGAAATAGGATACACGTTAAAGGCCACAGTTCTATAACAATATACTGAATTGTGTGTATTAAGAATGGCAAGTTGCCTGGTAATAGCAATGTAGATAAATGCACTAACAAATGATGGAAAATTAGCATTTCCTATTTCATTATCCCATCACGTTTTGTACTGTGTTATAAAGGTATGTCAAAGAAGCAAAGAAGTTCTATATCGATGTTTAGACTTGGGGTCGCTCAAATAAGATAGGAAACGTGTTGGTGTGAGAATTTGGAAATCGTAGAAAGAATATGTCCAATATGCCAAAATTCCATTCATGGGATACATGTAACAATAGAACGTCCCGCTTATGATGAAATAAAATACGATGCCCGCTTTGAAATGTTTGCACTCTTGGGTGGTGACATGTCCGCCATGTCAGACAGGGACATTGTGCAGTGTCAAAAGAGCTAACATATAAAACGTAATATTGATGAATGTTTTATCTCATAACTCTGATAAGAGTTCACAAGTGTGCACTTGTGAATTGTATTTTGTATGTATTTTAATGTTTCCTTGTGCATGCAGTGAGGTATAAATAAATTCATCGTTTTGCCCCCTTTTTAGTGCACCGCAAATATGACTCAATCTGCATTGGGGCATTGAGATTCATGACTACCGTCCAGCACATTTTAAATTCCACATATTCAATTAATTCTATAATCAAAGCCGGTATTAAATCAAGTGTAAGTCAATCAAATTTAATCTAACATATATATGGTTATAATATTATTGTTCCGACCTGCAATGATATTGCAATGTAAATAGACATGTACGATTAGGGTTTCTCGGTCTGAGATTGTAATTCGATCGTTTAGTTTCGCCTTCAAAAATAGAAAGCTTGTGCTATTTCGAGGACATTTGGTATTTCCGAGAAATACAGTGCGGTAAATAGGTCACTGGTTATTCCGTACAGCCTCTGTCACGATCGTGTGTTATGGTGCTTGTGCAATAGCAGAAGTCCATCATGAACTTCTGACAATAGTGATAGTGCTATAGCCCGGACGTCTTTAATGCGCGGATGTCGGATAGCACAGTGGTAAATTTAACAGACCTATGACAGAAGGTAAATGTACGTTTCATTACTATGCTTATTGCATCAGCTTGCGCTTTCATCTTGGGACCTTCATCTATTAGACTAAATTCACTCATTTATCCATTGGTTAAATGGGCCCCGTTTACACAAAGTCTTGACCAGGCTCAAAGTCGCTTAACTTCGCTGATTTTACAAGAACCGGTGTGTCGTGATATGGCGTATCAGGGAACCTTCAAAAGTCACAGTGAAACATACAGCCAAGGGTTCCCGATGGGCATGACGGTGCACTCGCTGAGCCATCAATAAATAATAAAAAAAGAATTATAAGTCAAATTTTCATCAGAATTCGGTCAGCTCAGAACTTGCTCGTAACAATGCCCTAATGCACGTTCATGCCAAAAATCAAGGTTCTAATGTCAACGGTTCTCCTTATTTTGCCGGCGAATGGATTCGGATGGACTGACTGACTGACTGACTGACTCATTACCGGACAATTTGCGATCTGTAGCCTACTTCGTAGGAATATGACGAACAAAAATAATGGTATAGCCCTCATATATACATGTAATAACAATAATACATGTACAACAATAATCACTGCATTATAAAAATAACATTTGAATTTATAATTAAAAGAAAGAACAAAATTATAAACGGACATTTGATCTTCCATAAATTCCTATTAACATGACTGAATATGAAATCTACAGGATCTTACGCAGCAGTTTATCCTTAAATCATTCCATCACTCTGTAATAATCTAATACTGACATATACATGTAATTATCCCCCAAATTTGCCTCCAATTATGTTATCACTCTAATCAATTTGATCATCTCTTAATTGTAAGAGACACAGCATCAACATCACACTGTAATAAATATTCTCTGGTAGACAATGAACTATGTGTACTAGGCTTTGGTGTAAGACCTCCCCATTGAAAAGGTAGTATCCACGACAAAATACTGACATCACACAACTTCGACAAAAGACTGTCAGACAATATACAGTAACTTGCAGCAGATCCTTTAATATATTTCCCCGAGTCTAGACACCAAATCGTGACCCTTTTCTCCAAGTATGAGAGATATATATAGAGTCCATGACATTATCCCCCAATGACAGTTTCCCCAGCGACAGTTTCCCCAGCGACATTTTCCCCAGCGACATTTTCCCCCACGACAGTATCCCCACAAGACAGTATCTCCACACGACATTTTCCCCAGGCGACATTTTCCCCACCCTAATATTACGTGCTGTAATAATTAATATCTGCCGACAATCGCAGTCACCGTCATTTCCCCACCTTGAATTTTTTTTTAAGTTTGCACGTAGGAGATTTCTAGGAATTCAAGTGAGATTACTTTTTAGTTGAACATCGGCAGATGTTACCATGCATTCATGCCTTCTTTTCAGGCATAATAAATAAGAATAGATAATCAATATCAAACACATCTATAACGAAATGAACAAGATTGAATTTTCAAGTGTATTTTTATTAGATATAGTAATAATATGTATATTTGTACAAGTACAAGCAATGATCACTTCATCAATACTGCCGATATATTCCGATAGATCACTAGACATTCGAATTTGAATTGAAATATTTAATTAATAACGATTTAGACAAAACTGAACTTTAAAATTAAAATATTTAATTCTTAACTACTTAGACAACACTGAACTTCAAACAATACATTATCACAAAAAAATCTACTCAAAAGTATTGATTATCCACTTTATAGGCACAGAATATATATCGCCTTGCCGGAAATTGACGAAATGATACGATTATTACAGCACGTAATATTAGGGTGGGGAAAATGTCGCCTGGGGAAAATGCTGTGTGGGGATACTGTCGGTGGGGAAAATATCGCTGGGGAAACTGTCATTGGGGGATCATGTCGGTACCCCGTAAGACACAATTCCTCAGCCCTCACAATAAGGAAAACTTGCCCCAGCAAACATCAAACTAACCCGCATTTAACTCCATAATAAAAATTGCCTAGGTACATGTAACTGATTATGCCACAGCATCTACCTCGGCAACTGTTAAATGCTGTGGCTAATATTGCGGGTTGATGGCTCGCAACTTTGTCTTGAAATAACACACAGAAAATCTTCCCACAATTTGATAAGATATCCATCTGTAACATGATATTGGAGGAATGGTTTCCTATCATCCCATACATGTACAACAATGGAGAGACCAGATCAATCAAATTGGATGTGTACACCAATGGCTTGCGATATTAAAATATCCAACAGATACTGAAGAAAGATCCGTTAGGGAGAATACATTCACTATCTGTGAACATCGATGTATTTGTGCTGCCAGTCCCTCCCCATGGGTGAGATGACTATACATCTAGAACACTGCAGCCAGTCAGAAGAACGCCGCTGCATAATTTAGCACAAATCTGGCGACCATGTGTGTACCCTCATTCCTGCGAACCTTAAATTCCGTTTTCTTTGTTTACGCGTTGTAAAATCCAAACACACTTGACAGACCAGAATCATCAATAATGGGCCTGCAATTTTATACCTCTGATGATACAGCGACTGCAGAAGAATTATACATATTTCACGTCGATATCGATAAACCTACCTCCATGAAAAATGCTCCGGTCATACATTATACGCACACATTAACTCCCTTGGTTAATACAAGCAATTCAAAGTCATAGTCGACTGTGCCAATGCGGTCAGCCATGATAGCAATAGGGCAGTCGTACCAGACACAGAGCTAGATTCCCATTAGCCTATTAGACACGTAAACCTGTACGGGTTGGAAAGCACACTTGATAAACATGGCAGCAGACTATAACAATCAACTCCATCGATCCTGCCCGCCTGGGCTGACGTGATGTGTGTCCAAGACTCACCGAGTATAGCCTGATATTGAAGAGAAGACAAGCACTGGTACATGTACACAAGGAATCCAATCATAGGTTATTGTATTCACGAAGCTATATTCTCCTCTGCTCACCTTAACAACAGCGCTCAAGTGACTCGGGCAGGTTCTGCCCTAGCTTGATCATGGTGATGTAATGCTGATCCATCCCACCTGCGGTGAATTACGAACTGTAGTCAAATCTGTAGACAGAGTATTGGTGGATCAATCTCACTTCCCGTTGAAGCCCTCCACGCCCACACAGTATTGTGTGCTTGTGGGCTGGTCGGCTGACTGGCTATAACTAACCTAATTTCACCAGTCGGCCCATTCAGCCTAATTCTGCCTGACTAAGGACTAGGGCAAAGTTCAATAGCGGTTTGCTCTCCAACCATATGTCCTACATTATTTGTAGCTGGCCTGTACATCAAAACAGGATCAAAACTCCAAGCTAATAATAAACCTTGAAAAAGGTCAACTATTACAGGCTTTTCCTTCCTTTCTCAGTTAATTTCTATGGGGAATAAAAATTAATCCAACAATCTAGTTTCTCTGAACCCAAAGTAGTGGTACACATAAACTGGCCAGCTCACCAGACCTCAATTCAAGCTTATCCAAGTCTGCCATTGTGTTGGCAGAATGTCAATTGCCTATTGCATAGCCCTCTGAATAGACACTGTGCAGACTTATGCTCCCTATGAATAAACCACCTCAGGAGCTATAAATGGGTTGTCCCAAATTCCCAGCATGCTGCTGAATTTAATTTAGGCAGCCCCATGAATACAGCATTAAATATTGCAGCTGGCCCACCCCATTCTGCAGCCTGAGGAGTTCTCTATCAGAACTGTTGTATATCACCATGGATCATTGTCAATAGCCTCAAGTAAAGTACAGGAGAGACAAAGGCCCAATATCAGCCGACCTAGTTACATTTTCCCCTTTCTAAGGTGAATGACAACTAGGACTTATAATCTCATAAATAATTCAGGACATCAAGGTGAGAGATGATCTTTTTCAAAGAGGTCTCATTGGAGGGGTTTTTTTCATCAGCTTTAAAAATGGATTAAAGCAAATCTTTAGGGTATTGGCTCAGTTCATTCTTAACTTGTGGTATTGTACATGTAACTTGCATGAATTCCCATAAACAATAATTATGTAATTGTTCTAAAAATGCTATAAAGTGGCAGTCTGATCTCTTCCCAGGTCTTGAGTTTAATTTATTCAACATAAGTAAATTGATGCATAAAACATATGAATAATAACAGATCCAATATTTAAAATATTCAGGCCTGCAAGTGGCTCACAGTGAAAATATAGGAGAGATTATAGGAGGAAATTTGCAAAAATATAGGAATTTCCCGAATAAAATATAGGAAATAAAGGAGTGTGAGACAGGTCTGTACTACATTGTATGTTCCAACTTGGTATTTTCTGGTGTTTAATCAAATTACTTTCACTGAATGCGGTCATAGTGGTGGTCTGTTCAGGTGACCTGTTCTGTTGTTTGATTCAGCATAGAGAGATTAAAATGTTTACATATTTGCCGAGCGAAGCGAGGCGGGAAAAAAAATCTGAAATGAATTTCCTCATGTCAGTTTGACTCATTGCAGAGCATTGATGAAAGTTTTCATGAGAAAAAGTCAAAATATAGGAAATATCTAGGAGGTTTTGAGTAAAATATAGGAATGACTAAAAAATATAGGAAATATAGGAGGCACTTGAAGGCCCTGAATATTACATTTTTCTTTTTCTCAAGAATGAACAAGCACACAGATACAGGTTTATTTCATGACTCAAATGTTGAGCTACTTTTATGTTATTTTCCTGAAACACGAGGTAAAAAAATAACGTAATTCTCAGAATTGCCCTGCAGCGTACTATGGGATAGGTCTATGTGCTGTGTGTGTATCCGGAAGTATGGTAAAGTAAAGGAACCAGGGGTTTCTTTAGAGTGCTGGGGAGATACCCGCGGCTCTATGACGCAAATGAAGCCCAATTTAAGCCACATGGTTTTGAGAGGATCTTAGTTGAAGGTTGAAGGAGCAGCTGTAAATCACGTCCCACTAATTCCTCCTCCCAGCTTAATTATACTTCCTCTGACATCATCCTTTCATAAGCCTATATTGACCAGGCATTATTGATCCTAGAGGACTAATTGAATATACACATGTTCATAACGAGACAGGCTCAAACATGCTCCATGGGCAATATGTATGCGTAACAAGGTTAATGTGAACTCTCCCAGCTAGATGTGATCTAGATCTAATTTGACTGATTGCAGGTTTATGTTACCTGAACACAGATTATGAGATGGATAGGAAAATTTGGTCAAGCTAATTGATCTAGAATCAAACAGATGAATGCGTCACATGTTCTATTTAATATGTACATTATTAAGCACTATACATTCGTTATAAACTTATACAGATACCTGAATTCTATAATGACTGGGATAATTTCATATGATTTTTCATGAAATTCATTAGCAAATACCATTGTTGAAATATGGCAACTTTTCACTTAATTATACAGTGAAACCTGTGAATACCAACACCTAGGTAAACTAACCAAACCTCTAAATACCAACATTACCCATGGTCCCAATAGTGACACCTGGGTAAAGTGACCATACCTCTAAATACCAACATTACCCATGGTCCCAATAGTGACACCTGGGTAAAGTGACCAAACCTCTAAATACCAACATTACCCATGGTCCCAATAGTGACACCTGGGTAAAGTGACCAAACCTCTAAATACCAACATTACCCATGGTCCCAATAGTGACACCTGGGTAAAGTGACCAAACCTCTAAATACCAACATTACCCATGGTCCCAATAGTGACACCTGGGTAAAGTGACCAAACCTCTAAATAGCCACATTACCCATGGTCCCAATTGTGAAATTTAAAGTATTTTGAACCTTGATAAACCAGAACCCTGTCAAGATTGACACTACATGTATAATCTGCTCACACGCATGGTTGGTAATTACCCAGGTTACACTGTATATGTGATATTTTGATATAAAGTTATTGCATCAAGAGGGTACATGTTATTGAAATATACGGACTTGGATGAGACATGGATTAATTTGCACGTTGTATCTTCTTTATTTTTTTTAAACAGGCCTAGAATTTCTTCCCAAAAAGTTTGAAGAGCAAAAAGTGAAAATAAATTGATTAAATGCATCCAACCCTTTTTATGTCTTGTTAAGGCAGTATCCAAAATGACCATTTGTGCAAGGTATGGCGCAGTCAAGAAGTACGTCATTGACATGTCACTGAACTCCGGAAGCCATGGTTTTGTAACTTCATAATAAGATGTCATAATTATCACAATGATGCTTAGTGGACATACCTCCAGCTCTTCTTGAAACCAGCTCAGCTCAGGTGAAATTCATGAATTACATGTAAGTGTCTTCTGGCCTAACTAAATCAAACATGAATTGCAGGCAAGCACCTAAAAGGTGCGTGGACCCCTCAGCCTGTTTTTTTTTAGTCAAGTAGGATCAGGGCTGCATCTAGAGCCAGTTTAGTTTTGGAAAACATATGGACACCCAAAACTCAAATGAAACAAAAAATGAAAGTGTTGTTGTTGTTCAATTTGAAAGGATTTCTGAAGGAAATACTCCTAGAAAAAGCTTCTGGAAGCCTCAATACCGATTGCATAGCTGGGTATTGAATTTCAAGTTAATAAACCTCTGTTTTGTGATTGATCACAGGCTCTTTGTGCCGAAATTCACTTAAAAAAATTGGACCCTCAATAATGAATTACGAAAAGGAACTGGGAGTTTGGGATCGGAACCTGCAAAAATCCCTGGATACCGTATATAACAGACTTCGGTTTCACGGTAGTGGTGTGCTGGGATTACAGCATGCAAGGAAGTGTAGCTTTATCAGTGGAAATTTATGCATTGCACAAGTGTGATAACAAGTAAACACACTTATTGACACAGGCCCACCCTTATCATTATTTTTTTTGGGGGGGGGGGCCATAAGCTCCAGGTATGCAAACTGATTCAAAATTGCACACAGTCAGGTTAAAAATGGGCTCTCCTAATCACTCGTTTTACATAATTTCCAAGGTACAGTAACATGTTTGGTGACAAAAATTGAAGCATTATGTTGTACCAGTTAAATGTGTGGACACAAATATGGTTCATGCAAAAGTTTTAGAATAAATCATATGATGTACATGTAGAATAGAATGATTTAATAGCAAAATTTAAGAAAAATGTTGTCCTTCATTCAATGAGAACCATGAATGGACCAGGCTTTTTTGTATCAGGGAACCTTCAAAATTCACAACAAAACATGCAACCAAGGGTTCCCGATGGGCATAGATAACAGTGCAAAAGCTAAGCCATCAATAAATTAAAAAATTTAAAAAAATTAAAAATCATGAAATTATCACAGCCATCTGAAAATCTAATCATTTCATCTGTCAACATTCAGGAAGCTCTCACCAAAGTTTGGTCAGGCCCGACTTGATAGATCTGCAGATATTCAGCGGACAAGAACATGTTGATGGGCATAGATAACAGTGCAGAAGCTAAGCCATCAATAAATAATAATTTTTTTTTTTTTAAATCATGACATCATCATAGCCATCTGAAAATCTAATCATTTCATCTGTCAACATTCAGGAAGCTCTCACCAAAGTTTGGTCAGGCCCGACTTCATAGATCTGCAGATATTCAGCGGACAAGAACATGTTGATGGGCATAGATAACAGCGCAAAAGCTACGCCATCAATAAATAATAAAAAAAATAATTAAAAATCATGACATCATCACAGCCATCTGAAAATCTAATCATTTCATCTGTCAACATTCAGGAAGCTCTCACCAAAGTTTGGTCAGGCCCGACTTCATAGATCTGCAAATATTTAGCGGACAAGAAAATGTTGACGGACGGACGGACGGACGGACGCTGGGACGGACGGACGCTAGGACGGACGGACGCTAGGACGGACGGACGTACGTACATGGCAACGACAAGACCCCACAGCCCTATGGGCTGAGGGGTAATAGTAGTGAGTGTGGAGAAAATGACATGGATATTCCTATGAAGTAGGCTACCATGTGCAAATTGTCTGGGAGTGAGTGAGTCCAGCCGAATACTTTCGTCGGCAAAATAAGGAGAACCGTTGACATTAGAACCTTGATTTTTTACATGAAGGTGCATTAAGGGACTGTTACCAGGAAGTTCTCAGCTGACCTACTTTTGATGAAAATTTCTGGTGATTTTTGATGAAAATCACTGGTGATTCTGATTTGGGCTGTGCTCATCTTAATATAGGCAGGATTTCAACTTGGGGCGGGGGTATTTCCAAGAGTTAAGTACATGTCGGAGTCCTAATTGCCTACCCTACTTCGTAGGTCCTGTGACGTTAGTCACACTGCCATGTTAGACATTTAAATGACAATTTAATAACGTTCACAGTATTAATACATGTAGTACTGGAACAGTCTGGACAATTAATGTACATGTGATAACAATCGTTCCAATGTAAAAATATTCAAAAATCCTGTGGAAATAATATTCAATATATTTGAGAACTGTTAAGAATAAAGAATAAGAAGAAAATGACATGGACTTCACTGGGGCGCCACCTCTAAACATCACAGCTCACCCAAAAGAAAATTGGACAGAATCTTGAAGCTTATTTCACCCAAGGATATTCTCGTGTTACGCTTACGAAATATTTGAGCCGATCAGCCAGAAAAAATTTGAGGCCAACAATGACCTTACCGAGGATGTGAGCTGTAACAGAGGAGATGTTTGTATGCACCCAAGGAAGTTCTCCAACAAACAAGAGCTGAGACAGAAACAAATAAACCATGGTATCACACGCTCTTCGACCAAGCCCTCGTTTATACAGCCTTATTTCATAAAACCTACTCAAGAAGGTTTAAGGAGTCAAGAACCAATAAAAGCCGGTCTTGCATAAGAACGATATACAACATGTAAATGGAAGAAAAAGTTATAATCAATCATCTGGAAAATGTTCAATGGTCGAACGCAAACTGAGCCAGATGACAATATCATGTCAGTGTAATCTCAACTCCTTCCTTTTGTGTTTCTGGTCCAAAAATTAAGTCTCTCCAAGGCTGTAATCTGGCAGGTTGGCCTTTTTCCAGCCCCATAATCTTCTAGGCTTCAACTCTTTTTCTGGGCTAAAAATATTGCATTCCTGGCATTCGCATCACGTAATGTCAAGTAGGAGAGAGCACTTTGAACTGTATCCAAATTTATCAGTCCCCAGACCAACGGATTTAGAAGCCAATTTGTGGGAAAGCGTGGGATATCTGAAGCCGCCAGGTGACCTTGACAAGGGTAAATGTAGCTGTACTCAGAAGAGCTCACAGCCAGGAGATCTCTTCAGAGATGATGGATACATAAATAACCCAATAAACTGTCTACATGTGCCAGACCATGTCAAACAATACCAGAGACAACCTAATAATCTGATATGGTTCAGCAAGGCTTGAATAATATGAGGAGAATCACACAGACTATTATTGGTTCCATGTACATGTAGGCTCCATGTGAGCTAATTTACCGAACCTACACATTCTTTCCAATTGATAGGCTGAACTATATCTCACTAAGATGCAACAGTTACCATGGGTTCATCTGCATGCAATAAACAGAACCAAAAACCGTTACTGAACTATTCTGACCTTCATGTATATTACCATGAGAGAGAGAGAGAGAATGTAGGTTTAATATTCTAACAAAAACTCATCAACAACCCAGCAATCCAGAAGTAATCAACATAACACACTGATTAAAACTTATGCAACAAATCAATTTCTTTCAAATAATCTAAAATACAGTCTTCTTTTACCCGAATAAAAAGACCTTCTAAAGTAGCTGCTTGATAAAAAGAATCTCTTACAATCTATAGAGTCGATCAGAATATGTTTCACTGTGAGATTTTCGTTTAGATAATGTTCGGGAGTTAATCGGGTATGGCTGATTCTACATCACCTGATCATGGCCATAGTACAATGTTTATTTGAAATGTGTTTCTTTTTAATAGTTCAATCCATACAAATGTACACATATGATACTTGTATAAAGTTTCCATAAATAATATCAAAATGAGTTGCAAGTACATGTAGTTAGCAAAGTCCTTATCATTGCTCATGCGAAGATAATATGACATATCACGTTTAATCGTCTTCAAGTTTCGTAATATGACTTGTCACACAAGATCATCAGCTGAATTGTGTCACATCATTATAAGGCCTATACCGATAAAAACTTATAAATGAATATACGAGCCGTGAAAAAATCATTATCTTTCCGATATATGTGCTTCTCTGCTTTAATAGCAATATCCACTGGGTGCTGAGCGGTATGCATGTCTCTAATTAGCCCCAGCATTAATAATGAAACTGATTAAAATCAGGTGAGGCATGACTTCATCATCAGCTGTCTAGACCACCTGTTTATTGCAATAAAGACAGGGTGAATAGGTCACCTGGCATAATCAGGTTATTTAAGGTTCTTCAAGGGGGGTAACCAAAGTACAGCTACGGTACATAAATGTAAATGCCCACGTCACAAATGAACTATTCAGACTTCAACTTAAAAAGTATAATCTCTCGTTATTAAATAAGGTCACGACTCTAAATTGTCAAGTGACGCATTTTTGTCTGTCAGTCTTGATTAATGTGCAAAAGAAGGATTAAACTTACTTGTGAAGTACATGTATTATATTTCTAACAACTCAGCCATGTAATTTTTCATGATCTGTAAATATTTAAGACGTGTACTAATTTCATGAGCACCTACCATCGTATCAACTAATTATCACATATATGCAATCATCAAAAATAGTCCTTCCGTGGACTTGATGTTTGACCAAAAATTTATATTCTCTAACAAAGGCCTGACTAAATTCAGACATGTAAGAAAACTACTTTTTCAGGAAAATGACAATCGGAAGATATAAAAATAATTATAAGTTATGTCTAGAACCCCCCACCCCAAACATGTATTATTTTCTGGCCAACTTCAAGTGGCGATAACCAGTAAGAATTTCAGAAATGAAGTCGACAACTGGTCTTCACATTCTGCTCAACATGAAAATGCTAATACCTCAAATTTTATGCTGTTAACTGTAGGCTCCATGCCTGAACATACTTCACTGTGCCTACTAATCCGGATTTCCATCATGGCCAACGCAATTTTAGAAATAATATTCACTCCAGCTTTCCACAATTACCTTACCTCATTTTTGCAAAGATGGCAGGGAAAACGCCAAATGACTTCTCTGACTGAAATGTTTGAATGCTCCCTTCTGTATATTTAGACATTTCCACCCATGTTAATAGTACAATCATGCCCGACCAGCATGTGATTGATGCTGCATGCATGCACTTTTATTTATCACATTATGACAATACTCGGCAGCTGTTGTCCATTGTGAACACGCATCATGATCTAATTTATTTTAGCGTTTCCACAAGGTGATTGTTCATTTGGGGGGGATGAACTGATGTGCATGTATAAAGGTATGACATGTCCAACTTCATGTATCACTTTCTGCTGGAACTTGAGATTTACACCTGTTGAAGTACAGCTGGGTGACAGAGTCCATTAACTGACCACTAATGAGCAACTCATCCCCAGTCAACATATAATAAGTAGGACGCATGGTCAATCAACACTGCAACATATTACTGTGTGAACAAAACATTCATGTACCTAGTTACACAAATGTACATGCAAGCACCAATAGCAAACCAGCAGTTTCTGAAGTGTCTTATTTACCATGTAATATGACATCAAATCTGTGATGCTCCAAAAACTGCATAATTTACCTGGTTCTATCGCTCCAGATTAGGAGCCTTCAGGTTGTGTATTTGATATGGGAATAAATCAATTAATTTCTCATCAAATTTTAGGTAGATACATGTGGAAGTGATTCTTATTATAACAGTATGAATGAACGAAATAGCCATACCTTGTGGTCAATACGCCATTCATTCCTCTATAACAGTAGGACATGTTCTGGTCAGATGTTGACCTCTTCTATTCAACCCCTTCTTGTTCATTCCATTCACAAGTGAAAGTCTCAGAGGTCAGCAACCTCTTCCTAAGATAACCTTTGACCCCTAGAGCAGACCCTTTGTCCTACAGTCCATGCTCATCATGAATCAAGCCAACCCTCTGTTTATCATTACAAGCAGTACAGTACTGATGCTTGTAGACAGATATTATTCCAGTCTATCCACACCACAGGACCATATGGTCTTATACACACACAGGCTTTAAACCCCAATCTCAATGTCCTGATCCTACAGCCTGAGGTGGTGACCTCTGGGTCACGTGCCTGACCTCTGGAACATGTGCCTGACCTTTCAAGCAGAAGACAATTGTGTGGTATGTCTGTGAGGGATCAATCAGTCTCCAGCTGACCTCCCAGTAGGACCCTGTGTTTATGAGATATCAGATACTCTATCTTCCACCCACACCTAGATCTCCTGGCATGGGTGCTCTATAAATATACTGAAGGTGAACATGTGTTTGACCAGGCAGGCAGTTCTCTCAGGCCACAGTGTCATGTCTGTCTGCAACACACACACGTATGGTACTGACTTACTAGATAGGCACTCTCTATTAGACAAACACCTCTTCATCATCCACTAAAATTAACAAAAATATATATATATATATATTTATATGGTAGAGGTATAAAAAATATTATTCCACAGCTGTTCAACCCACTGACTTGTCAAAATATGAAGCAGATGTTAAATTAAAAGTTACAAATGGATGTACATGTACCTTTCCCCTTTTTTTTGGTATTCTCTCAGAGTCTTGCTGTAACATTTTTGGGGCATGTCGCAAATGTCTCTCAAACACCATGGCGGCCAATCACTAAAATTTCTGTCGTAGGCACATGTGTATGATTCTGTCGTAGGCACATGTGTATGATAGATCTTAGCCTCTATATACCCAGTCATGGCAATGAAAAATGGTCATGAAAAATCCAACTGTAAATTTTTAGCCAATTTACAAAGCAACATTCATTGTATATTGACTAATCAGATCACTTGTTTTACACGATCACTGAATGTTGTCATGTGGCAAAATATTTGTAGAACTTAAAGTGAGTGGAACGCTGTCTGCTATGCAAGATTGTCAAGAAACATTGTGCAGATGAATGAGAACGCCTAATAGTTTCTACATGAATATAAATGTAAGTTCCCAGTTAAACACTGTGTACATGTAGCTTTCAGATCTGCTAAAATTGTATCAGATTCTTCTACTTGCACATGGTAATCCCCTCGAGAAACTAACTTAATTATTCTGTCAATCAATATTGATTTCTATGGAGATTTTAACCTGACAATTTTCAAAGATGAATATTTACACGGAGCTAAAACATTACACAAATAATTTAATCTATTAAAATGCTAAAACTAAATTTTATCAGCTGATTGGCGTCTACTGACTAATAGATTTTCCTTTTCCAACTGAAAGTGTAGACATACATAATACATACATCAGACTTTCAAGTACATTGTAAATCATATTACATATAGTGTACAAGTGTGCATGGCACACAAATCATGGAGCCCATTTCACAAGAACCTCACGATGTTCAATTCATTGAGACAGGAAAACTTGAAGTACAGGAAGACATATAGGACATAAGCAGCCATACATTTCTTTATGAGACAGACAGACAAACAATGATACACAAACACTAGCTGACAGCAAAGCAAGCCAGTACAAAGGAGTGAAGATCCCTGAAGTACAGCTGACACTCCCTGCTTATTGAGGAGATATTAAAATGTACATATTTATTTCACCAACAGAAAACTGTAAAGACCCCACCCTCAATTTGTATGATCGGAAATCTATTCAGAGAAAAAGGTGTTTATTTAATAACAGGGTGGACCGATATGATGTGAATCATGAATTGCTTATCAAAGTTGGCACTCGATCACTTAGCCAATGTGTACTTGATCCATCAAAAAGCTATTGACCACTTTCTCAATATCCCTTATAATGAGTGATATTGAAATCTTTAATCCGGTTGTAATGGAATTCAATGGTTGCCACCTTTTCAGAGCCAGATAAAGCTGGATAAGCTGCATATTTATGCTGTAAGCATTTTTTTTTTTAGATAATGTATTCAAAGTTAAAAGACACTACCTGAATGTGAATTTGTAGGCCCTACCCATAAATACCAACTGTATACATTTCAAACTTAATTCAAATTTGTACATTACAAAGAATCACCACAAAGTACAATCAAGATTCCACTTTCTAAATATTTGAAACTGTAGCTGAAAGCAGTCAAAGTGACTATAGTTTCATAGTCTAAGTGTGGCACTGTGAATATTCTGTATTCCCCATATATATCCCCATCTCCCTTCCCACAGTGCTTTTAGAATCCTGTCAGGTGATGGGTAACAAACACACATCAAAGTCTACCTGCTACCCGTTTGAATCTAATAAAAGGCAATGCGAATGACCTGCTGTCAAGTGCTCAAAGTTCAGATTTCAAACCAGTCGCTGCCAGTCATTGCCTAGAAATGTACTACAGTAACAGTAAAGTCAATAGTGTCTCCTCATATTGTTTGATTCACAGTGGACACAGTGGAAATAATAGTAGAGTACAAGTTCTGCATCTGATGAAGATCTGTACTTTAACATCTACTCTTAAGTACATCGTGACCTTTCAGGATCAAAGACTATTGCTAGCTGAGCCTGCAATTGTGCTAATCTACACCCATGACTCTGTCCTATTCAGCAACCACTTCAAACCATGCTACACAATGTGCTTCTACTTCAATATCAAATGGACCAACCTTGATAACAAAAGAACTTTGCTAGGGTACTAGTGAATCCGGACATGAAACTCAGGGGCTGTGACATTCACCAGTTTTCATTCATGTCTCAGCTTTGAAGTCCAACGTGTACATGTATGTACTTTGATCGATAGACGTCTTCAGAATCTCAACAACAGTAATTTCCTTGGTAAACCAATGGAATTTGTAGAATTATTTAAAAATTCAAACTGACCGATCAGCAGTCTTGTAGCCATAATACATTTAAAGCAAAAAATAAATTTCCAATGAAATTACATAAATATATACAGTTTTATTCGATAGATTCACAACATTGGCAGGTATTTACCAGTAGTTAGGGTTGCAAAATAACACATTCAGCGGGCATGCAGATCAGCAGATTTTCTTTTTGTTGCAAAAAAATGATCGGTATGGTAGAAAAAGAAACATTTCAGTAATTGTCTTGGCGTTATCAGCATGTTCAATGCAGCAAAGATCCAGCATGTAGCAAAGATCCAGATCCAGATCCATTTCCATGAACATCAATAATAAAATATGCTTTGTGCAAACAATTTGCTGTTTCTAAATCACATCATACATGTAATACATGCATTTTGAATCCCATGATTCTATTTGTAATTCACATTAGGTCTACACATGTAAGTCTAGTTCACTTCCTAATTGTTTTTTATCAATTACATGTAGTAGGTTCTTAATTTCAAATTTTAACAATTCATGTTGACCTTCTAATAACTGCATGTAGATTTAATTTGCATTTAATGAAGGTCCTCAAAGTTAGCATACAAAACGTTCTATGAAAATACTCATATCCGAGAATGGAGGGAGGATTTCCAGATATGTGTATAACTGGAGCCATTATGAACCGATCAATAGAAAATGCCATTGAATGTGATAACAAAAGCTCCACAATCTATTACCCAGACTACATGGAACCATAATGTGGCCCTAATAAATCTCTGTTAAAATAGCTGGCTTTAGAAACGACAAATAGCTGTAGCCTAACAGCAAATATCCTCAGATCCTCTGTCCGAGTGCAATTAGGTCTGGTTAGGTTAAAAATACTTGGACATTTAACAGAATAGAAATAATTCCAATATTGATCTTTTCTAAAAGCATGATGAACTGCTAGCGGTCATATATATCAGGGTCAAAATAATCACCCGACACGGACTGTCAATAACAGCTGTCTCCAATGATTGATAGGTAGCTCGGAATCACTCCAATATGACCAGTATTTTACAAAGGCCGGCAGGCCGCCCACGTTCTGTCTCACCTCATATAACTGACTAACAATACAATATAATACTGAATCTATAGTAGAACAGGAAAATTAAATGCAGGGATATTTTGTACATTTTTATTTTTATACAGAATTCCATTTGTATAATTAGATGACTCTATGGTAATTTCCATCAGACATTTAAATCTGAAATGCGTGACCTTCATCAGGCCTTGAATTTTGATGGGGCTGATTAGCCCAGGCTCCGTGAAAGGTCCAGTGAGTGCTTTTCACAGGGCCTACTTATCAGCGCTGATAATGTAATTCAATTGAAATCAGCCCCACTGTGAGCAAATCAGTCCCATCAATAGCCAATACCAGGCCTATCAAAATCAGAGTGTAATTTCCAGAATGCAAGGCCTGTTTCATGCTAATTCCAAACTTTAACCTATGTAAATGATGTAACCGACCTCATATAAGAGTCATGTGATGTGTTACACTTTCCACAATAGCTTTAACCAATCAAGACACTGCCATGGGTTTTTCATTTCTGGAATACTGATAGTTCCACCAGGATGCCATTCGATCTCAAGACTTTTCACCACATGATAACTGACTACACATTCCATTAGACAATTTGTTAACCAAACTTTCTCTATGATTTCATTCCAAGCAGTCATATGAAATATTATCTTCTTTGTAGACTGGAGCGGTCATTATCTGTTTGGCCAGGCAATATACTGATCTGGTGCATGCTATATTGTTTAGCCCTTCATCACCCTGGCTTAACTGTGAAGCCATTATAGACTAGAACTTCAGATGTCAACAAATGTATGAATACTTGTACTCATCATAGAAGAGAAAACAGATATCTTCATGAAGGATGCTCGTCTTGAAGGATACCTTGAAGACAAAAGAGAATAACTGGAACCTGTTACAGCATTACATGTCAACTTGGTCAATGAGTGATGAAAGAACTGTTCACCTGACTTCAATGTTCATGTTCAACCATCAGTAGCAGCGAATCAACTCGAAGTGTGCGACATTAGATTAGAACAATTTGATGACACTGGCACTATGTCAAACTGTCTACATGTACATCACTGGACTCTTGCACAGTATCTACACAGACGAGATGTGGAATTGGCATGCAGGGGATCATGGGTGGCACACATTATGTACATTTTCACAAGCTAAGTATTTGAATTCCAGCATCACATTATTTCCTGTGATTTTGTTTTGAATCTGCATGAACACGACAAATACAATTATACTGCAAATCTACATCACAGCATGTGTTTTAGGTAACGCAAATTCTAGCTAATCTAAATCTGAGGTTACAGAATTCTAATTGATTTGCTTCTGCCATCATATATGTATATATATATGTAGAAATTTAAGTGTCAAGGTCACACCTGAGAGTGGGGTACAGCTGAACATTAATCACTCCCCAGCAATCTCCAAATGTGTCTGTTAATTTCCCAATGTACAATAGGGGTGGCTGAACTTGTCCCAGTTTTTCACTCTTTGCCTTCATTGTTATCCTTGGCACAATGCCAGGCAGTTGAGCATAAAAACAGAATGGGTTTTATAAAAGTTGACTGACCCACATTTTATGACCATACCAAAACAACTGATGTGAAAGGAATGCCAGACATTTTTATGCATTCACAAGATGATGGATGGATGGATGGATTGAGATCTGGTAATGTCATTCCATCACATCCCAAGGTCATCAACCCACAAAAAAGTACTAACACATTTTGGTACTTAAAATAGTGGTACTGGTATAGAAACTAGATTTCAGTCCTACCACACCAAATGAAGTTAAAGTAAATAATCTACATGTAATAAATGGGTGTAGGGTGAGAATTAGAGGCCATCATTAGAGCGAACAACAATACTTCCAAGAGGCACATGTAGACGGTTATGGTTCAATGATTCAGGGCAAGTTATTTTATATGGGTGAAACATTGTCTAATCTTTCATGCTAATGATGATGACTAATTCTAACCATGAACTGGCTTACAGTACAATCACTGCAAGGAGATACCAAATATATATAATTCAGCACATCATCAAATTTGGTAAAAACTGAATTGACGAAATAGTACAAAATAACCCCTGAAGTTTGGAGAATATTTACCTATTTAGTCTCTCCCAAATTCATAATGGGTGATACATGTATGATATATTGGGTATAGGTGCATCCGTTAATACAATCACCCCAAATCTGGCATTATGTAGAGATATGATTAATGTTCTATTGTTTACTGCACGTTCACATTTTACACAAAATGGCCCGAACAAATTCACTACATGTAGCATTTATAAAGGTAACATTACAGATTTCACGGACTCAAATTACTCTATAAACTTTGTTCATCATTGTCTTCTGTTTTGAACTTTGCACAGGTACCAGTCAAGGAGTGAGGTCAACTGTAATAACAGGTGAAGAGAAAAATGTAATATCTTATGCGACATATTTGAATGCTGACTTTGCACTACTTTCAGGATGTGACTGTCCTCGACAAGAGAAGGCACAATCCATCTTCATATTTACTGAGATTTTTTAAAACCTTTTTAAAAACAGATTTGTTTGGTTACACATTTGCAGAAAAGTTTAAACTTTTGTATGATGCAACATTTGTAAATCTGAATTCAGTTAATACAGTCTGTAACAATGAATCCATGTTCTATCTAGTTGTTATTTTCCATCATTAGTGTTTATTGAAGAATTCAAGTGAACTACTTCTTAACAACCAAACAGTTCTACTTCAATGTATACCACAAGAATGACGTGTCAAATTTGACCTTGTACTTTTTGAGTGGTTGTGAAATCGGATTTAAAATGTGGGTGTATTTATCTGTTGAATCCTGTTCTGTCTGCATGTCCGTCTGCCTGTGTGTGTGGGCAAAATTCCTGCTCAAGTATTTACCGCTGTTCCTGGTGATCATTAGTCAACAGTATTTTTAGAGTCTTATGTCAAGAGGTAGATAAACCCCGATAGGAGTACAGGAAGTAAACAGTCTAAAAGGAGAACACCATATATTTCTTACCGACAGTGAGTGGAACTTTTTGTTGATCTCAGATGTTGTTTTGAATGCCTTAACTGACAGGCAGGGATCTTATCTCCGGTTTATATAACAATATGTTAACCTGTTTCAAAGTGTAGGCTGAGTCAAGCCAGGTTAACATGGTTAACATCAGCATATGCCAAGCGGACAGTTACATATACTCCTGAATTTGCTGTACACCTTCACAACTTTGTTGGAAGAACTGAGAAAATTTAAATCAAAACCGGTTACATGACAATATTTGTTGGTGCTACCAATTCAATATCATATGAACATGAGCTAACATGTGACCAATAGCTTGACGGTTTATTGGTTGAATAGAAAATATCGCTTGTGATTCTGTCAGGAGTTGCCACACACCTTTGCAATCATCCCATTGCGTATGACGCAGTCATGAGAAATCAATAATATTTTGCTTTTCAGATTGTTTTTGAACCTCTATAAATCAACATAAATGATCACCTGGGATTCCTGGTTTTATATTTTGAAATTTCACTTTCTGTGCTTGAACTATTATGAAGATTTACCATGAAACAGTTTATTGAGATTGTGTAATGATGTGCATGGAAATTCTCCAGCTTATCAATGATCTGACTAATAATTAACATGTAGTTAACTATATTTGAACCAATTAAGAGAAAAAAAACCTTTCTTCCTGGTACATGTAAATGGATCGAGTTAAAATAAATACTCTCATCACTGTGATTAATGTCTTCTGTAACACTATACGACACACACGAATCCCCTTACAAACATATAGTTTATGTGTATATGCATGCAGGAAATTTCTACATCTATTTTGAGCACTAAGATGTCTGGTCCATTCTATTTTCATAAATCGTGACTCGCTGGAGAAATTCAACACCAGAAAAACTACACACAATAACCATGCACTGGCTCAATGATATTGGTTTACCAATAAGAACATTAATTATATGCCATGTGTTCATGTATCAGTTTCAGTTAATACAACTAACATTCTCAATATAGGCAGTGCATGAACAGGAAGTACCAGTTCTGGTTATTGATTGGTTACATGTACATTGTAGCTGGGACAGAAAGGTGTGAAACAGATCAATCTGGGCTGTTGCAATTCAACTGCATCCAGTGCTTTAGTGTCCCTTTTAAGCCTGTTCTTGACAATTTTTCATTGCGATATCTGGATAAGTGACGTGTCCATGTAGATAAGCAACAAGTTTTTCCCGTCATGGGGCCATGAATGACGGTAGCCCACCTGGCGAGTAAATTGAGAAACTACGTTTGCTTTCACTTTCAGGAAATACCGGAAGACGTGCACGCATGAGAAAAGTGACAATTTTTCTTGTTCGCTCTCTAAATGGCAAAGTTTCCTTGTTCAATTGTCAAGATTGTCAAGAAAAGGCTAGCACGAACAATTGATGAGGAAAAATTATCACCTGTATCTTTCTACACGAGCACTTTTTCCTTGTCATGGAAAAGTTGTCAAGGAAAACTTGCCTGTGTAGTCCAGGTTCAAGTACAAGTTCATATGTTCAGTTTTATTTTGTTTTGCATGTCTGATATTTCCAGCCTGATCGAGAGCTCTGACACGGCAAGGTAGTACAATGGTACCAAGACATTACTCCCACACAGGCAGCGGGTCTCCACCAGTCAAACTATCATTATAGCTATACCCAAGTATAATATATGACTATAAGTGCAGTCATAAATTCAAAGTCTCATCAGAAAAAACTTCTAGGGAAATCCTTTGAGCGAGAACACAGGGGAAGTTACTCTTCAACCAAAGCGAAAGTTCATTTGAGACCAACTTGAGAGTGATCTATGGGCCAAGGTGTTTCCTCTCTCAGTTTTCCTATATCACAGCTGATTGATTATGTTCATGGTAGGACACCTACACCTGGAGCCAGCTTCACTCTATCAGAGTTAATGGTGTGGCTATAAAATACCTTTGTGCTAAAATAATGTACCTGATATACATGTACCTGCTACAGTGTAAACATCCTAACAAATATAGGATTTATGTTTTTCATACATGTTTTTATGCCATACATATACTGCTCGGTGAGAATTTCATCATAAGCTCTCTCCAATTTCATAATTTCAATCCATTACCAGCGTCCTGTCAAATCATTATTCCACTTGCCAATATATGCATACACACATGCGCTCGGAGACCACTGGGTGAAAAATGACAGCTTGAGGTTTATTCCTGAATGAGGGCCCATTCAGGAATAAGAGCAAAACAACAACATATAGTGCAAGTTAATTAGCAGGACATGGACTGAATGTATGATATTAACAATAT
The DNA here is from genome assembly GCA_036873755.1 of Hanleya hanleyi. Taxonomy (NCBI): domain Eukaryota; kingdom Metazoa; phylum Mollusca; class Polyplacophora; order Lepidopleurida; family Hanleyidae; genus Hanleya; species Hanleya hanleyi. The sequence continues at coordinate 19,822 of JAVTVY010026458.1, read as the reverse complement.
GTATGACTTTCAAAAGTTGTTCAGTAACAATGGGAGCTATTGAGACATTGACATCAGGAAATGAAGTGAGGTCGTAAAATGTCTTTGTGATATTGTGTACATGTATGAACATGTTTTCCACCCAAAGATGTTCCGGCATGCGCGACACACAGGGACATCTGGCATCAGAAAAACACCTATTCAAGACATAGCCTTAATTGTTGTACATCATGCAATATGGCGGATAGATCAAACACCGTCAAGTTAGCTGATAACACAAGTTGCTTAGATGTCTACAGCAGAACACATGTAGGCAGAATATCTTTGGAATTTGCTTCTAAGGTGTGTTTTTATCTCACAAAACTTGATTTCAAACATCCTCAACAACTAAACTCATATGAATAATATACTCTTATAACATTGCTTAAATCAGCTGCACACTTCAAAATGTACTCGGCACAGAAGCAATCAGAGATTGCTTTGATGTATGAACATCCCCCCTCTTTCCCCCCCCCCCCCCTTTCAGGGCTGCGGGGTAAAAATATGACAGTTCACATTTATATAATGAAAGTACTCAAAGTACTGATGTCTGGATCGCCAATAATGGGTTTAAAGTTTCAGAACATTTCAGCTGGCATGTTTCAGCCGATAGCAGATGTATGGATACATGTGGAGAAAGTTGTGGACGAATCTGTTTGGGGAAACACACCTGGAACTTAGTTTAGTCTTCAAGGAAATGAATTTGTGAAGGCGCTCATTTCGAAATATGCCAGGTCTTCGTGGTAGCAAGAAACTATTTGCAGTAATATGCTCAAAAGTGGATCGTCTGCATCAATGTCTTCTACCAGTTTTTGCGAGCAGATTTTCATAATTCATGCAATTGTATTGTGACAAAACGATACGACAAATTTGGGAGGAGACTGGATAGTTTTATTAGCTGGTTTTATTGATAGTTTGTGTAGCGCAGATATTGGCAAGAGCTGCATGTGTTTGTGGTAAGTGCCCAAGATCACTTATAATGCCTGGTGTTTATAGTAAATTTGTTTGTTGACAACGACAGCGTTGGTGAGACAATTTGTGCGAAAATTCCTGTTGTTGTTGCTGCACGATCATTGCGTATATACTTTAGTTTGAAAATGTTAGAACACCAACAACAAAACTTTTCGAAAGCGGTACATGAAAAATTCTGTTGTTTCCGATTTCTAAAAGTTTTGTTGTTGTTGGTGTTCAAACTTTTTCAAACTAAATTATAGACCTATTCGGGGACCAGAGTCCCCCAGAATACATTGCACCATCCTCGCGCGCCAGTGTATCTATTGATCTGTTACAATTCTATACTTATTCTGGCTTTAGTTACCCATACTAGTTCTGGATATAAATAGGTCAAGGGGTTTCCTCTAAATCAAACCAATCAGTAAACGCGCGAGGTAGGAAATATGACAGGTTTGGATTTCAGCGAGGGCCAAAGTGCTTTCATGTCGGAATGAAATCGACATCGGGCGTCAAAGAAAAACCACAGGCATTGGATACTGACATGCTAATTCAAAACAAGAGCCCAAGGGGCTTCAATATACGCCCGTATATCTGGAATTACATTGGTTCAAATTTCAAGATTGTTTGATAGCCTTGATTCCAATTGATCTAGCAATCCAGAGAAAGGTCTACAATTTTTTGCTTATAAGAATGTAACATATATCACATCTTATATTGAATGATAAACTAAAATGAGCTCAACTCTTGGTAACTAGTTGACCTTGAAGCAATAGCTTAGAGCTCACATATCCCACACTGAAATCGACAATAGTCAAACACAAGAAAATAGTAGTTTTCCTGCAAATGAATTCCTTTCAGATGAGAGAATTTTTCATGAAGGAAGAAGAAAGAGATGAAGTAAACCTTTGTCCTTGAGTTAATAAACAGGTGTGAAGTTCATAAAGGACTCCTCTCCCCGTTAAATTTGTAAATGTATGTTTTTTATTTCACAACAGTTTAACTAAATGAAGCGTTTCAAACATGGGAGACAACTCAACAGGACAATATCATATAAATGCAGGGGAAAGACTTTTGAATATTCCAACACATTTAGTCAGCTAAGCTTGATTCATTTTTGCGACCTAGACCTTTGACAAATTGACCTCATATGTATGGCTCCACTTTGCCATGCGAGTAAGCTAGGTATACTCAAAGTTTGGTACCAATCCATACCTTGAAACTAGAGCTATCGCATGGACAACAAATTTTAATGGATGAATGGACAGAACGCAACATCGCATTACACGACCTCGTCTTCGACAGGCATATGTCAATGTGACTTTTAATGATTTCTGAGTCACAGTGACCTTGACCTTTGACCTTGACCTACACAACACATTGTCTTCCCTCAATCTAACAATGCACACAAAAAATCATGATTTTTAATGATTTCCTGATTTTGGGGTCACAGTGGCCTTGACCTTTGACTTTGACCTAAATTTTGGTACATGACAAACCGTCTCCCCTCAATTTCTCAATGGACACAAAAATTCATGATTTTTAACAATTTCACGATTTTGGGGTCACAGTGACCTTGACCTTTGACCTTGACCTACATTTTGGTATGTGACTCATCGTGTCCCCCTAATGTATCTACTGACACAAAAAATGTTATTTTTAATAATTTCCCAATTTTGGGGTCGGTGACCTTTGACCTTGACCTAATTTTTGGTACGCATCACTTCATTTCCGCCTATTGAACCCACTCACAAAAAATTAGAAATTTTTAACGATTTCCTGATTTTTTAATCACACTGACCTTTGACCTCTGACCTTGACCTACATTTAATATGCAACACATCGTTCCCCCCCTAGGGCATCCACTCACCAAAAATTAGAACTTTAGATAGAAAACTGTCAACGATCAATGATTTCCTGATTTTTGGCAACAGTGACCTTTGACCTCTGACCTCGACCTCAATTTTGGTACGCGACACATCGTCTCCACCTGGCGTATCCGCTCACAAAAAATTGCAACTGTGGATAGAAAACGTTCAGAGATATAGACCGGACACGAACACTTCAGTGATTTCTTGTTTTTTAGGCCAGTGACCTTTGACCTGTGACCTTGACCTTCATTTTGGTACGCGACACATCGTCTCCCCGTAGGGTATCCACTCACCAAAAATTGGAGCTGTGGATAGGAAACTGTCCCAGATATAGACCGGACACGAGAACCAGACAGACGGACAGACGGACGGAAACCGCCATCCCATAATACGACCGCCTTTTGGGCGGGCGTATAAAAAGCGTGGGTGATGAAATGTACGAGAATGTATGATAGAGGCATCGGCCCCAGAACTCATTCGAATCACCAAAAATGCCCAGGTAAACCCTCTGTGAGGATTTAGAATTTACCTGGACTTGTGAAGATGACATTGCACTGGACAGGAGAAATTCACAAATATAAATACTATCGTTGTTGCTTCGACACATATCTCCTCTAGAAATATATTCCATGCAGTATGCCCACACATTCAGGGATTCATGCAAATCGGTTTTTACCACCGGTATTCGGTGGTAAAATTTTTTTGAAAACTCAATTCGTATGGTGAGAAACTCAATTGCTTTCGTTTTACTGGACAAATACTCAATTTTTTGTGGAAAACTCAATTCGCCAGACATGGTCAAAGTTAATTTGACAGCTCCAAATTACGAAATAAACTCAATCGAATGACGATCTTACCGCGAAAATGACAATAAGTTTACCTTTCACAGGCGCAGAAAGCGTGCTACCACGTGTGGTGTTGTTGTTGTTAATCTCCCGCAAGATTTGCACACCATCCGCTTGAAAGGCAGAACTAATGGATAAATTGAATGAACTTCACTATATTGACTGGCTCAATGTGGCGCAGTCAGCCTATAGATATTTATATCGACTGTTCATGCCTGGCAACTTCAAGTCGAAAACGAAACCAGAACCAGAACAAGCCGAGTGATTCTGACGCTTTATTTCGGAGAACAAGAGCTCAATAAAACTTCGTCAGTGAGTATTTTAATCGGAAGAAAATCGTGCTTGCCAATACGGGCAGCTAACATGAACGTTGCATTGCCCGTGCCGATTTTTACTGGCTCCCGACAAGCGGACAAGCGCTAACGTGACGTAACAGTAACACTCGCGAGTTGAAAGAGTGAAGGCAACAACAACAACAACGATTGCTTTATAATTTGTCAGGACAACTCAACATTTTCAGTTGGGAACTCGACTTATCTCTAAATGAATCTCAATATTTATTCACTACAACTCAGTTTTTTTTCGCGCGTGTTTGGTGCGCATTTTTCCAAGGATAAAAAACTCACTGGAATCAGACTTTGCCATTTCTTTGCCAAGCATTATTTCTTTTACTCTGTCTGCCCTTCTGTCCGTTTGTATGTCAAATCGTGGTTGTGTAATCAATAAGTGTTGACATAATTTCAGTGTATCACTGACATTTAACTCCACAATTTCTACAGGATGATTTTGAAACTTCACATGCATGCCTCATGTGCACCTGTTTTTTTTTTTTAGACAATTCAGATTTTTGTCAAAGTTATTGGGATTCAGACTTCACCATTTCTCCAATTCATTGCAATGTACTAATCAATTAAAACATTGTAGAATCAGCCAAGAGTTTTGACATGATTCTCTTGAAATCTTTCAGACTTGCTAAGCATGATTTTAAGAGTTATACCTCCTACTGATGGGATAAAATATTATTTTTGTCTAAATGATCAGAAGTTGGATGTTCATTTCCGTGGTTAGTTTCAATGTACATTACATGTTTTTCGATTGAGTGAGTGAGACCAAAAGCTCTTGTTTCTGTGAATGTTTTATGATGAACCACATAAGTAAATGGCTTAGACAGGTGGCTAATGCCTTAATTAAAGTTGAACTGAAATATTGAATATGGAGTAATATGAATCTATTTTGGAAAGTGCCATTATCAACTACCGCTGAACCATCAATATCATGTGTTATTGACACCAGCATGGTGGTGGTTGAAACATTTGAGAACTCAATACCAATAAGTGAATCGGTGGTAAAAAAAATTGAAAACTCGATCGCAATGTTTGGATCGGCGGTAAAAAAATTTGAAAACTCAATTTCACCATTGGGAAAACTCAATTTTGAGTAATATTGAGTTTTCGGTGGTAAAATTTTTGACTTGTATGAATCCCTGACATTAAAATAGTAACGAACGCCGACTTCACGGGAAAGGACGCAATTACGAGTGTTGAAAACTGGGGTCTTCGTAATTGCAGAACCGGAATCTGTCCAGCGAGAGCGGAACAAGATTTGCAACGTCTGCTCTGCGAACACGCAATGATCGTGCAGCAAAAACAACAGGAATTTTCGCACAAATTGTCTCTCCAACGCTAGAAACAATAAACAAATTACGAACTATAAACACCAGGCATATATAAGTAATCTTGGGGGCTTACATACCAGGTTTTAGCGTATAGCCGATTGCACGGAACCAGATAAATGCAAGAACAAAAAAATAGTCCACGGATTCAAGCAATCCCTTGGCGAAGAAATGAATATGAAATACCCTCCAATTCAGATTTCGTTTTATTTCTAGTTAACATGAAACGATTACGACTATTTTTTCTTCATTTTCTGGTTAATACCCTGATAGAAGATGACACAAACCCAAAGTGCAAATCACTGGCGGATAGTTACAGGTCAACACAGGGTCATTGCAATATAGTGCACGTACACATTTTCAGATATTTTGTGAGTGGCAGCATAGTCTGGTCGACACCGCTACGCGGTGACGATCCAGACAATAATAATCCTTCCCCAGGTAAGCATCAAACTTCCTCACCAAGTTGTCCGGAATTGGCAGTCTGGATAGAAATGTTACACTAAACAGCATAATTCTGATGTTGACGATAAAGGGTCACAAATCTGGGGGAAATGACTGAAATGGGTGATACACCTTGACAGTGCACACCTACATGACCCCAAGCATCTACTTTGAAATTTTCTTCACCAATTAATAAAAGATATATAGCCTGGAGAAGAAAATACAATAGCATACATTCAAACTATAAGCATCTTTCATATAAGTTTCAAAGTTGTCCATCAAATGGTAACCGAGATATGAACCGGACAATCTTATATTGATTGTATCATACATTTCTCATTTAAACTCAATCAGTGATACTGGTGTGGAGTATTATGCTACTGGTTAATCATGTTCACATTTGAAGTTAAATACTACACTAGCGTTCCATCATTTACATTGATCAAGTTAATGGGGTAAATTTTTCAAACTGTAAACGCACATGTCATATAGCCAATCAAGATGTGAGTTCGCAAACACCGTGCAGTGAAGATTTTCTTTGGTATCTGTGTCATTTTCATATATGGCAAGTGGTGGGTGTATTGATTTCAAATTTGAATTCTGAGGAGGTCATGCAGTTGTACTTCTCCTAATATGGACCACGGAATATTTATGAAATATGACATCACCAAATCATATTCTGATCAGAAAGTGTGTTATGTTCAGTCAAGGCAACATCTGCAGTGCTCAACTTGGGTATGTGAAGATGCTGGTTAATAGTATTTATAGCACTAAGATATTAACATAAATACAATGGTTTATTTGGGTTGGTTGTTATTACATGTATGTGTACCGTACCTTGAAACCTTAACATTTTATCTCCCACAGCATTTGGGTGTAATAAGTGTATACATGACATTTGACAGTCCTAATCACAAAATGAGGTACTGTTATTCCTTCCAGTAATCAAAATACAGTAGTGTAATGTGGAGATCTAGGTGGATTAACTTACAAGTAGGTCTGCTCTTCTCTCTGAATCCAGCTCACGTTATCAGGCTACCTGAAGGACACACATTGTATGGCACAGGTACGCCAAGTCAACCACGTGGCGCTCTGAAAATCTGGGTCAGTTTTTTTCAACATCCCAATTTGTGTGAGGTTCCGGAGTGGGGGAAGGGGAACTGAAGTAGCACCTACTTTACCTACATGTAGGATACCAATAATGAATATGAGCAAGTGTCACGTGTACTACCTATCAGAGGTAATGGCTTAAACCTGAATCATTCAATAGGTCACAGTTACATGAATAATTCGAGTACTCAAATTTTTATCTTAATTTTGAACACTCACTACATGGTACAACAACATGTACAAACAGGCATGACATATTACTCTGGATACTTCAGGCCAAAAAAACAGTTCGTTTATAGTAATAAGATCAACTAAAACTTGGGATGGTACGTTTGTTATTTAGGGTGGGGAAAATGTTTTGAAAAAGACTGTTAATTTTGTGAAAATTATCAATAACTATTTCTTCTTGAAATGCCAATAAAAAGTTTTGGGTAGGGTCCTTTTGATGAGTAGGTAGGTTTACCACAAAGGAACTTCTTAAATTTGGCCTTGTCAGTGATAATGTTGTATCATACATACATGTTCTGAAGAAGCCAATCTAAGTGTGACAAATCATACTATAGACATCATAAAGTGACAAACTCAGCTAAAACAGAGATCATCTGTAACACTGATCACATGTAAAAATACAACAAAAAAGGAAGGTAATTTCTTAAACTGATGTAGCGTAGAATTGTACCAGTTTCGTCAGCTTTTTCCTTTCTTTCTAAATTGTTGGAATGGACATCCTGTCATACATGTACATGACGTGAATCCAAATAATAACATCTTTCATATCCACCTATATGATATAACAAACCTACAATTGTCCCTGACTTTCTTATTTTTCAACACAAACAACATGATGGCAGATTATCATGTATGCATGCCTGTACAATGCATATCTTCTAAAAATGGTTTTCTTTGATGCCAATGTTACAAGTAGATCAAACAAAATCAAGCTACTATTTATTAGAAATTTACATACATGACCCAGCCTCCAGACATGGTAATAGGGATTTGAGAAAAAAAATCATTTTTTAAGTCGATGTGATTATGCAACTCATGATCTAGTTGTAAACAAACGTTCTTCAATTTTTTTTTTTTAAATGATATAAATATCTGCAGGTAACCAGTTAAACTTGTTTGGTCTGCATTTCGGGTGCTCTCAACCATATCTCTATCTAGCAATCTGTACATTGCAGACTATTAGGCTACCGCTGAAATTACATACTGCAATTTTTCTTAAAAAAAAATGACATAACTCAAATTCTTTAGTTTTCTTGTTTACTAAATGTTTCTGGGCATATTGCATGTGGTTCTGCTTCAATGTACTTGCTTTAATTTCACATGCAGACCCCTTTAGTAGGAGGTCCAAATTTATGCAAACAAATTTTTAAAAAGTACATCAGCACTAACGAAGAAGAAATATCATAACGAGTTGGTTTTGGACATCATAGGAGTATAGTATTGTAGCATTTATCAAGGACTGGTGTTGACTTAACAAGACTGACAGTTCATTAACTCTGGAAAGTCTTCTAACTTTTTTCTGAAAGAAAGGTGCTGAACTCCATTGCCATTAGGTTTCATAAAGTGACCCCTTTGGTGGGTTTATTATCCTCATTTAAACCCAAATTCCAGCCCGAGGCATTGGTTTATTATTAGAGCTTTGTCATATAATAGATACACAGAGAGCCCATCCTAAGTTTGGTATGATACTATCAAAATTCTTCAGGCCCAAACTTTGAACTTTAGATCACACGACACGGTTTTAAAAGATCAAAATAGTTTCTGAAAATGACATGTTATGAGTGTTCAGATCCTGGAACCATCCAGATAATGTATTCTACAATAACAACACATTCTTAAAGTGATTAATAATTCATAATAAGGAAATCTTCCTGCTTCTATGCCATATTATTTATTCCCTGTGGCGTGAAATAACTTGTAAGGAAAACCCTAAACTTATTTTAGGTACACATGTTTGACAATAATCAGCTCCACTGAAACTCATCTTTATGTTGGCCATAAATCACACATGGGAGTTGCACATTACTGAATTTTTTAATAGCGTCAATGGAAGAGCAACTTGTAAGAATTGATCATAAATATAAGAATGAATGAATTCTGCAATGCTTAAAATGCATCGCGTACATGCGCACAACTCCCTTTCCGTCTGACGCAATTACACTTGGTTTGCTTTTATTATCAAGTCAACTAGTCTGAACACAACTATAGCAGATGAGAAGTCCTTTTGTGATTTATATCCAGCCCCATAAATAAAATAAGCCAAGTTTTTTTTTTGAATCTGGAAGGGGTGTTTCACTTCACAGTAACCAACCATTCAGACTATAGCGCCATGATTAACATAGAGAACTGCATGATTAACAAGGAGAAAATATTACAATCTTCTGTATAATAAAATCCTCACTGCCAGGATACATAAATACAAGTACATACATGTATAAATATAACAAAAAAACTTTGATCGAATATGTTCAAGTGATATGATACATGTAAAGGCCGCGCAGAAATGTCAAACTATCCTTGTCTCATTTTTATAAATCAGCAAGGTAGATCACTCCAAATAATCAGAGAATTCACGCACCAGTAAATCACCATGATGATTGGATCGATAAAGCTATCGTCCTCGATCAGTCTGTGAATTCAACCTACAATGTACATGAACGTTCTTGTATGTCATTGAATCATATGGCTCCAACCAAGTTATACAGTAATTGAATACCCAGGCTATCAGAATTCAATCACCCCCAATTTTGGGGGGAAATTTCAGTCGGTAGTTCTAATAAATTTGCTCACTCTCTAACAATCATTGAAATCATGAAGAAATAATGTATTGTATGCATGAATTTGATTAATCCCAGAGTTCATGCTATAAACTTTCACTTCCTGTGATTGAATTATTAGAAGGATCACCATAACAGGCAAATTGTAACAGGATTACATCCACACAGATATTAGTTATCCCTCTCAAATCTACCGTAAACTTTCACATCATATATGCAGGAATATGTATGACCTTACTGCACTAATAATTATTGCCAATAATTCCATCATTTCACACACAAAATAAAAGTGAGAATATTCTTAAGATAATTCAACAGTAAATCCTCTATATTTCAAAATATAGAATATTCAATTAATTAATAATGACAGGTCAAATTCCACCTCACATATTCATGTCAGATTTCATCAAATAAGCTCTGGTTGGAAGCTGTGCATATGCCTATATAACATGCAACACGACAAACTAGATTTATGGGAAAATATGCTGATAATGTTACTGTATCTGATCCTATAATGAACTTTCCTTTTTACAGACTACTAAATTAATCTGAAAGGACTGTGAAAGTTGACTTGAATAGTTCAGTTAAAATGGTATTGAGATTCAGTATGGAATTCTTACCAGAAAAACAACACCAGAATTTTGTCAGCTTTTGTTAAATCTGACAAATATAAAATGGCATAATAGGAGCGCATAATGAATCTACATGAGCAAAAATAATGTATCTCAATAACATTTCATCTCTTTCAATAGTGGGACTTGGGCAAGTGATCAGCCATTGTTCCATTTGCTAACAGGAAGTCATTTTAATATGAAGCTGTGCATCTGAAACCCCTCGGCTCTGGGCTTCAACCATTCATACTGTATTCAATTTGAACCAAGATGTCAGGAACACCAAGCAGTCAAGTGACAAATATGCAGATTATCAAAAATTTTGCAATTAGAACTGGCCCCTAAGATAGATATCATTAATGATTTTGCATAAATTAAAGATGGCTGCCCATCCTTCCCGCCACTCAGAGGAACTGTTGTGGTTATTCATTGCAAGTCTCTTGATACATCGATGTTGTATACCAAGTTTCGTATAGATCACTTGAAAGGTATCAGAGATATACATCATTGAAGATTTTGCATAAATCAAAGATGGCCGCCCAGGTTTCCAGTGAATCAGGGAAGCTGGTTTGGTCATTCCTTTGAAGTTTCTTGATACATCGATGGTCTATATCAAGTTTCACAGTGAACAGCGAAATAGTACCCGAGATACACAAGATTAATGGTTTCGCATAAATTAAAGATGGCCGCCAAAGTTTCCATCAAATCGGGTCCAGATTCAATAGCGTTCTGGGTCACGAGCATATCAAATTGTTGGATGATACATGTATTTTCATTTTTAAGAACTGAAATGTTTGCTGAAATCGATGATACCGCACATGTCTTGTCAATTGATATTGATTAAATCAAGCTAGTTCCGATGCACTCCACCTGCTACATGTAGCATTGACACAATGAGGAATTCTTGAATGAGCTCTATCTCTTTCTGATGGCAACATGTTTCTGGATGAGTCATCCATCTGTTGATAATACTTCAACAATACACATGATGTAACTAAACAAAACAAAATTATAATTAAGGCATTCATCATCTACTGGTCGGAAAGTTAAACAGCTAGAGAAATCCTCCATATTTCTGGTGATAAGATAGATAAAATCTGGACTCGCACAACATTTAGTATTTATGGAAGTTTAGCTGCAGGCTATGGGAAGTGCTCTATTAATTCAGACACCCTTTCAAAATTCAATCACCCCACATTCGTGGACAAAATTCAATCAGTCATTCTAATAAAGGCTCCGAAATTATCGAAATAATGCGAAAAATAGTAATTATAGCTTTGCCAGTTTTCTAATAAATTCCGGTGATTGAATTATTAAAGGCATGTGTGACTTTTGCTCTATCTCTGTGCATACTCTATGTCTAAACTCTTGCATTAGATCAGTTGAGAATCTGTATGTTCATAGCTTGAAATAATATCACCAAATCAAGGAAGATATATCAGTCCATCATTACACTTGAAGCAGAACACTTGTGTTTGTAATAGCATATTCCAAGTTGATATGTACATTCCTCTCATCCGTGTCCATCTTCTCACACCACAGTGAACCAATCATCTTCTTATAATGACATAATACCATACATGTACATGAGAATGTACAGAGACACTGATGAAAAGCCTGTACATCGACATTTACCTTTGAATTTAAACCATAACCCTGTTACCATGAACGGCCATCATGGAATCCTCATGTCAAGTATAGCCAGGTCTGTGTTCAAGTCTATATTGATCATCAGTACAGTGTACAGTCATACCAGGACACATGATCCAGTCTACTACATGTGTATCTAGTCTCCTTAACCAATATAACCTAGCTGTTTAACACTGCATGCACACACAGCTTAAGGCTATATTGGCCAGCCCTTGTGGATGAAGCAATTGAAGCCAAGCCTGTCACTGCTGGTGAGTTCCTACAGCAGAGATAGCTCACTGGTGCTATATTGATTGTAGTGTAGGATGATAGACAGGCCTTAGTCACACTATACATTCACCACACACTTGGTCAGGTCTGAATACACCCGCCACTCAATACCAGTCAGCAAAGGTCAAGGTCACACTCGTTGTGTAAGGCCAGGCGAGTTTAAAGGCAGCCAGCCAGTCAGTGAGCTATAATACAAGTACCATATGTGATTGCTCAACCATAAAGGCTGGCTGCGTAATATATTCCTGTGGTTGAATACACCATGAATAGGCCCAAAATATACCAGCTTACAATAGAACTAGGTCAACAATCTTAATATAGGAGAGAGAAAAATGACAGACAAACATGTACAAGTATGGATGGATGGATGAACCAGCCCATATCGGTAAAGGTTACTAGCAATCTTATCTGGCCTTTTGACCTTTTACCGTCTGGTATTCAAGGTCAATAGAAGCTGCAGGAGGCCAAAATACCAGCATTTTCAGGACAAGCCATTACTTTACAAAGTGGATTGAGTTGTCATTGAGTAGTTAAGTAATGGCTTGTCCTGAAAATGCTGGTATTAACTCAATGACAACTCAATGCACTTTGTAGTCACACCATAACAGAATATATTCCAGAAGAAATAACCGGTCATGACTAAGCATGATTTTAGAGAGAGGACACTAGCTGCAGATCATATTTTATAGATAATATCTATGACCACTTCACGGTGACATTTGGCACGCAACATTTTGGCACTAAGTTGCAGGTACGACATTCCGACAAGTGACATTTCAAAAATAATAAAACACAGGCCAAATTATATATTAAAAATAAATGTTTTCATATTTTACTTTCTTACCTATCTATGACAGACCGTAGGGCTATCAATCGCAAGTTGTAGATTATTGTTGTGATGTCCAATTCAGCCTTATTTGACAACTGAGTCCAAGACGAGACCAGACTAAACATATTATCCAGGTGAGACAATGGTAATTAACATTTCTGTAATGCTATATTGATTCTTTGTCCAGGTGACTGATAATGGTACCGGTAATTGACATTTCTGTAGTGCTATGTTAATCCTTTGTCCAGGTGAGATAATGGTAATTGACAATTCTGTAGTGCTATATCGATTCCTTATCCAGGTGAGATAATGGTAATTGACATTTCTGTAGTGCTATGTTAATCCTTTGTCCAGGTGAGATAATGGTAATTGACAATTCTGTAGTGCTATATCGATTCCTTATCCAGGTGAGATAATGGTAATTGACATTTCTGTAGTGCTATGTTGATTCTTTGTCCAGGTGAGATAATGGTAATTGACATTTCTGTAGTGCTATGTTGATTCTTTGTCCAGGTGAGATAATGGTAATTGACATTTCTGTAGTGCTTTATTAATCCTTTGTCCAGGTGAGATAATGGTAATTGACAATTCTATAGTGCTATATTGATTCTTTATCCAGGTGAGATAATGGTAATTGACATTTCTGTAGTGCTATATTGATTCTTTGTCCAGGTGAGATAATGGTAATTGACATTTCTGTAGTGCCATATTGATTCTAATGGTAATTGACATTTCTGTAGTGCTATATTGATTCTTTGTCCTGGTGAGATAATGGTAATTGACATTTCTGTAGTGCTATGTTGATTCTTTGTCCAGGTGAGATAATGGTAATTGACATTTCTGTAGTACTATATTGATTCTCTATCCAGGTGAGATAATGGTAATTGACATTTCTGTAATGCTATATTGATTCTAATGGTAATTGACATTTCTGTAGTGCTATATTGATTCTTTATCCAGGTGAGATAATGGTAATTGACATTTCTGTAGTGCTATGTTGATTCTTTATCCAGGTGAGATAATGGTAATTGACATTTCTGTAGTGCTATATTGATTCTAATGGTAATTGACATTTCTGTAGTGCTACATGTATATTGATTCTTTTTCCAGGTGAGATAATGGTAATCGACATTTCTGTAGAGCTATATTGATTCTTTATCCAGGTGAGATAATGGTAATTGACATTTCGGTAGTGCTGTATTGATTCTTTATCCAGGTGAGATAATGGTAATTGACATTTCTGTAGAGCTATTATTGATTCTTTTTCCAGGTGAGATTATTTTGGTGAATATGTTTGCTTAGGTGAAATTTTCTTGCCTTCAAAATTTTATGAATGGCATACTTTTTGCCTGATTGAGTTTCACATAAATGTGGGATGAGTGAGTGCAGAATTTAACGTCGCTTTCAACAATATTTCAGCTATATCATGGCGAACCAACTAAGCACCACCCAGCCCAGTTGTGTTGGGATCATCACCAGCAGTTAATAGCCTCTAATCTGTTTATCACTTTAAAGGTCAACCCAAACGGAATTTTTTTTGGTCTAAAAATCCTTAAAAATCATAGTTCATATTTCACTTTGTATGAAAAAAATATTGAAAAAATTCTAATCTGATCAGAAACACACGTAATATGGGAGCAAAGTGGGCTTTTTCACACTTTCACAGCTGGCTTGATGACGTCACGCAGTCACGCAGGGAAGTTGCCTGAGAAAAACAGCGGATAACATGGAAAGCGAGTGCAGTCAGAGCTCCGGTTCAGATGTCGATTCGAGCGATATCAGCTGCTTAGATGGAAATATTTTTCGCCAAGAAGATGAAATAGACATAGAGGAGGATGATGACGGGCAAATTAATAGTTGTTTGCAGACCAACGGCGGAATTCAGCCCTATCAATTTGAGCCGTACGGCTCCGATTCTGACAGTGACAACCACTCTGACAACGTGGAACTCGACGACGACAGGATTCGGAGAGGTCGTTCATTGAATAGTGATTGGTATGCAACTTGACTGGAAACCGTATTATCGTCATCTATAAGAGCAAATGTCCATATATTTCAAACTGTATTGAATGTAGAACGATTCTGTGATGTAAAGAACGAGCACATCTGTGTTGTTATTGTTGTTACTGACCGAGGCAGCCTTTTCGAGGGGATAAACTCCGAGATTCGGCAGTATGGACAGTAAACTGTTGATAACTCTACTGATATACGTCCGATTTGAATTTGTTTGTTTTCCCATAATCCCCATGAAATACCAATTTCAGAATTATATAGTTTGATAAAAATACTTTGGACATTCATGGCGAAAAGTAAGCCATGGTGAGTGGATCGGCATTCACATTTGCTCAATTTTCGACAAATTACCTCAATTAAATTGAAATCGAATGATATTCCCACAATCTCAAATGTCAAGGGATTATGAAAGTATTATTATCACTTCTGTATTTACAGCCATTCATTCCAATTGGTGTTTTTTATTTATTTACTTATCAAGCGTATATATATTTATGAAAGATCATGTTAGTATTATTAAATAGTATATATGAAATAGAGACTCATCCAGTCTAACCTGTAGGTGCTCAAGCAACAAATGCCACGCGAGAGCGAGCAGGGCATGTACAGCCGTCTCCTGCCCGGCCCGAGCCTCGCTTGCAGGCTAGGTTCGTTCAGCCGATGTCCGTGATAGATTCTCCTTGTCCGATTTCTTTGCCGTCACATTCTGATTGTTCTTAGGTTTGATAGTTGGAATAGCTGTTCTCTTTAGTTTTGGTTTGTACCCGAATTCAACTGCTACGCTGTAGATGTCAAAATGTGCCGAGCAAATTATACGAGTACTGGCTCAGGCCCTCTTTCCACACTCTCGTGTTGCGTACAAATTTCGTCCAATTTGCAGCAATTTTCTCGTCTTTAGGCCACAAATGAATACCAACACCGTCATCTAAAACTGCAACCTCCCACTACACAACGTCGCGGCATATTTAACAAATGATGTCCCGATACTCCGAAAATCTCCAGAAATAAGCAGCTACTTACGACTGTGGTATACGGCTTTAACATAGAGAATACAAGACGGCTTCCCTCCGTGACGTCACAGCTGGAATTGACAGGAGAGCGATTTTCACCTTTCAAACGGCAATATCTCGCCAACCAGACTGCACAAAATTATGAAAAAAATATCATTATTTTCAGAATCGAAAGGACTATTTTTTTATATTTTTGACCTCAAGAGCGTTTGGGTTGACCTTTAAGGATAGCTATCCCCTTAGGGGCAGTTTTTGCACCCCCATGACAATTTGTCGTCTGTATCAATAAATATACAAGATAACCATAATAAACTATATATTTTATGAAAGCATACATCATAGGGATTCCAACTATATGATTTGTATAACTGACGCTGCTACTGTGTAGAAAATATTCCAATTTTAAAAGATAGTGCCACGGCACTGTAGCGCTCATCTGGCTATAACTGGAGAAAGTGGCTGCGAGAAATTTTTACTGAAGAACTGCAATAGATGATTTTCTAACTTGCGTTGTCTCCCCTGAACAAAATGGCAACATACGGTAATTCCCCTAATAATTCGATCACCGGAAGTGCAGCAAATATGGCTTATATCTGGAAATATTTTTGATGGCACTAGCCACAAAGTGTCACATTTGGTCATTATATGGTTTTTCTTCAATTTGGATGAAGAATGGAAATGTTACTTTTTCTCTGTGTTTGAATAACAGAGTTGAAAAGTGAACTTCCTGTGATTGAATTATTAGGGGAATTACCGTAGTCGATTTCACAGGAGGTCAAGCTGCAAATTCAGGATTGTAATTGGAGGTTATGGAATAAAGGCAATTATACCAAAATATAATGTGTGATTGTCGGTAAGCTGTATAAGCAATAACCAGACCCAATTTTTATTAAGTGATTGCAGTCGTTCGTCCGTCTGTCCACTTCATGTCCGGACAGTACATTGGACAGTTTTTAACCTACGATTCCAATATTTTGTGGGTATATGCACCAGGGGGAGACATGTCGAGTACGAAATATGTGCGACTGGGTTGTTACGATGGCAATGAGATGTAACAGGACATTTTTCCAATGAAAGTAATCTCTGGTGAGGTATGGCCTAACCAACACATACCCCCATCTGTCTGCGAAGATGTAAAAGATAGTGCCACGGCACTGTAGGTCATCTGTCTGTAACTGGAGAAAGTAGCTGTGAGAAATTTTTACTAAAGAACTGCAATAGATGAGTTTGTAACTTGTGTTGTCCCCCCTGAACACTATAAAATGATCCATGCAGTTATTTCCTGAGATTTTATGATAAAGTTTCATGGGAAATTCAAGATGCGGCAATATTGGATTTTCGAAATGAACCAAAAAAAGGTATCTTGCACAACTGGACCACAAGGGGAACCTGTGTATCAACATCCATGCAGTAATATCCTAAGAATTTACGATAACTTGGAATTTTCAATCAGACCATATATGGTATCCTGCACAGCTAGACCCCAAGGGCAACCTCTGTACCAAATTGAGAAAGATCCATGCAGTAGTTCCTGAGAAATCACGATAACAATGTTTCATCTGGAAATCCAAGATGGCCGCCTGGTGGCCATATTGGATTTTTCAATCAGACTACAAATTGTATCTTGCGCAACTAGACCCCAAGGGGAACCTCTGTACCAAATTTGAGAACGATCCATGCAGTAGTTCCTGAGAAATCGCGATAATGTTTCATCTGGAAATCCAAGATGGCCGCCTGGTGGTCATATTGGATTTTTCAATCAGACCGCAAATTGTATCTCGCGCAACTAGATCCCAAGGGGAACCTGTATATCAAATTTGAGAAAGATCCATGCGGTTCTTCCTGATAAATCATGATAACGAAGTTTCATAGGGAAATCCAAGATGGCCGCCTGGTGGTCATATTGGATGTTCGAATCAGAGCAGAAAAGGTATCTTGCACAACTAGACCCCCAAGAGAAACCTGTGTACCAAATTTGAGAAAGATCCATGCAGTAGTTAACGAAAAATAATGATGACAAGATTTCACTGGCAAATTCAAGATGGCCGCCTTGTGGCCATATTGGATTTTTCAATCAGACCACAAATTGTATCTTGCACAACTAGACCCCAAGGGGAACCTCTGTACCAAATTTGAGAAAGACCCATGCAGTACTTCCTGAGAAATCGAGATAACAATGTTTCATCTCGAAATCCAAGATGGCCGCCTGGTGGCCATATTGGATTTCTGAATCAGACCACAAAAGCATCTTGCACAACTAGACACTAAGGGGAACCTGTGTATCAAATTTGAGAAAGATCCATGCAGTACTTCCTGATAAATCACGATAACGAAGTTTCATAGGGAAATCCAAGATGGCTGCCTGGTGGCCATATTGGATGTTCGAATCAGAGCAGAAAAGGTATCTTGCACAACTAGACCCCAAGGGGAACCTGTGTGCCAAATTTGAGGAAGATCCACAAAGTAGTTCCTGAGAAATTGCAATAACAATGTTTCATGGGGAAATCCAAGATGGCCGCCTGGTGGCCATATTGGATTTGTGAATCAGACCACAACAGGTATCTTGCACAACTAGACCCAAGGGGAACCTGTGTACCAAATTTGAGAAAGATCTATGCAGTAGTTCCTGAGAAATCGCGATAACAATGTTTCAATGGCAAATTCAAGATGGCCGCCATGGCGGCCATATTTAAAATCGTATCGGCACCGCATGAACAAATTCTGGTGTACTCATTGGGGGGAACATGCATGCCAAGTTTCAGCTTAATCGGCCAAGCGGTTTCAGAGAAGAAGATGTTTACGCACGACGCACAACGGACGACGCACGACGGACGACGGACGACGGACAGTCAGGCCATGACATAAGCCCATCGGGCCTTCGGCCCAGATGAGCTAAAAATTGAAATGAAAACAATAGCGTCCATTTTTCAATTGAAATTTCATGAAAACTGTTGGTCTTGTTTCAACTTTGATGGTATACCTTGGTAGGAGACAATTCGAACTAGTAAACTT
Organism: Hanleya hanleyi; assembly: GCA_036873755.1. NCBI lineage: Eukaryota > Metazoa > Mollusca > Polyplacophora > Lepidopleurida > Hanleyidae > Hanleya > Hanleya hanleyi. The sequence continues at coordinate 730 of JAVTVY010026458.1, read as the reverse complement.
TATCTCATTTTTTTTAAATTTTTGCCTGGTTTTGTTTTTATAACTATTTTACTACATTGTAAAATAAATTGGAAAAAATGTACTTTTTTACGGTCGTTTGTCTTAAAAGTTGGATAATTAAAAAACGAAGCCGAACTTACAAAAAGTGAGATAAATTTCTAGATCACCTTATAAGTAACAAGCATGCCAAATTTCAAAAGCGTAGCATGGATACTTTTCGAGAAATAAACGTTTGAATTTCGGATTTTGTACAAAAATGAAAGGCTAGAAATCGGGCAAAATGTGTCCAGCTATACATCTGATGAATTAATCCCTATTTTTTGCTTGAATTCTATTGTCAAATACATTTTTAATCTGTCTAATGGGACCTACTCGAATTCCTGTTTATTCTGGATAACTATTACACTAAGTTTTTTTCATCAAGTCGGTTTAAAGTCCAATTTAAACTTAAAAAACCTGCTAAAACTTGTTCACACCTGTGTAGATTACTTCACGGCGGGTGTCTGAGTGAAGTGTCACTGTCATAATTAGAAACAAAATAAGGATGTTTGCATGGTTTTGATCAGAAGGGGGTACATTAATGTAAATAAGTAGGACTAATAGATAATTAGCTTACCATAATACTGCGGAAATGAGTTTTGAAAGGGAAATTTAACAGACAAAAATAATAGTAGCCAAGCCCAAGCTAAGGCAATCTGTTTAATTGTTCCAGGGCCTCGGAAACTAAATT
>JAVTVY010026457.1:0-10264 GCA_036873755.1 Hanleya hanleyi | reverse complement strand
TGGTCATAACATGGTTGACCATGGTCATAACATGGTTGACTGTGGTCATAACATGGTTGACCATGGTCATAACATGGTTGACCATGGTCATAGCATGGTTGACCATGGTCATAACATGGTTGACCATGGTCTGCCATGTTATGTCCAGTCATCCATGTTATGCCACATTCAACAGTCGCTGCGAGGAAGGGCGAGCGATCGCGCCCACACACGCCTAAAGACCTCCAGGCGACCGATTTATCACTCGCCCATAATTGTAACGAAATCCAGCTAAATGGTATCATAAAACAATAGAATCGCCTCCCGTAAAACTTTAATTTTCAACGAGTACCTCCGAAGAAAACTCAAACAGAAAGCGGAAATAAACTTGACTAACTTTTGACATGCGCATAACGCGAACGTTCTGACCAAACACCTTTTTGCAAAGTGATGCGTGATTGGCTTATTAAGACACAACGAGCACGATCATTGGTTCATCATCTGTTACAGGGAAATCAGCGAGCACGTGTTTCTCTGGGCGGGCAATTTGTACCGACGAGAGCTGCTGGAGATCGGCGTACGTGACATGCAGCTTCCGTCTTTTGCTCGAGCGATAATCCTGTTGAACATTTCTTGTATCGTCTCTTTAGCGATGGCAGGCATTCCGAAAGGAAACAAAGTGGAGTTGAAAACTTTCAACAACTGGGGAACAGCCGTTCAACAACACATCGGTTTTACAACCGAGGAGAGGGATGGTCGGCAGTACGTCACATTCGTCTGGTGCAAGCTGTGTGCACGGAAAAAAGACAAGATCTCCGGACATCCTAATCTCCGCGGGGCGGCCAAAAAAGCATTTGACAGCTATGTAGAGGGTACCAATTCCGTAACGAAGAGTAATATTTTGAGGCACCTTGAAGGGAAGGTCCATGGAATATCCATTCTTGTTCATTCTGGGTCCGAGAAAGATGAACCCGGTAAATAGATTTGAATTGAATTGTATATTCTAAAATAAACAATGCCATCATTGCGAAGCAGACGAAAAATAGTATATACCAAGTTGAAAATATTTAGAATAATTTACATACATGTACATTAGAAATTAATTAAAAAACTGAAAATTACATAAAACTGATAAATATATTCCATTTAAATTATACTAGTAATAGTTGAACAGAAAATTTGAAGAAAAAAAGTTCGTCCCAGCAGAGCGATAGCTCTCCCAGTAGTGTTCTGGGCGAGCAATTGACAAGGAGAGCGACAGCTCCCCCAAAGCATTTCAGGAGAGTGATTTACAACTCACCCTTAATCTGCTCATCGAAAAGACTGTTCAACCATGTTATGTTCAGTCATCCATGTTATGTGCACAACATGGTTGACTGTGGTCATAACATAATTGACCATGGTCATGACATGGTTGACCGTGATCATGACATGGCAGAATGTGGCCATAACATGGTTGACTGTGGTCATAACATGGATGACTGTGGACATAACATGGTTGACTGTGGTCATAACATGGTTGACTGTGGTCATTACATGGTTGACTGTGGTCATAACATGGTTGACTGTGGTCATTACATGGTTGACTGTGGTCATAACATGGTTGACTGTGGTCATTACATGGTTGACTGTGGTCATAACATGGTTGACTGTGGTCATAACATGGTTGACTGTGGTCATTACATGGTTGACTGTGGTCATAACATGGTTGACTGTGGTCATTACATGGTTGACTGTGGTCATAACATGGTTGACTGTGGTCATTACATGGTTGACTGTGGTCATAACATGGTTGACTGTGGTCATTACATGGTTGACTGTGGTCATAACATGGTTGACTGTGGTCATAACATGGTTGACTGTGGTCATTACATGGTTGACTGTGGTCATAACATGGTTGACTGGTCATTACATGGTTGACTGTGGTCATAACATGGTTGACTGGACATAACATGGTTGACTGTGGACATAACCTGGTTGACTGGTCATAACATTGTTGACTGGTCATAACATGGATGACTGGGGACATAACATGGATGACTGGGGACATAACATGGTTGACTGGGGACATAACATGGTTGACTGTGGACATAACATGGATGACTGGGGACATAACATGGTTGACTGGTCATAACATTGTTGACTGGTCATAACATGGTTGACTGTGGACATAACATGGTTGACTGGACATAACCTGGTTAACTGGTCATAACATTGTTGACTGGTCATAACATGGATGACTGGGGACATAACATGGCGGACCATGGTCACAACACGGCAAAAAGAAAAAAAACACTGGTGGCATGTATATATTTATAAACATAGGCTTTCTGTGACTGAAAAACATCCGAGATATGATGTGATATTTGACGAGCTATATTGGATAGCTGTCTCGTACCTTGATGATGAGTACTTATAGTGACCCCTATTTATGCTTAAAATAGGATGTGCGCAGCTGTGTCTGGCAAATTATTATCTCCCAGGTCTATATACCTGATTGATTACAACAATTTACTCATGTTTTTCTGTGAGTTTTGTATCAAGTTAGTCATATATATATGCTCATACTACACTTTCTTAAGATTATATCATTGAAGAAAAGTGCACGAGGGTATGTAAGGGGTGCAATTGATTGGATCTTAAACTTATAATAGTTTAACACAGCTGCCCACACTACATGTATAATTTGGGGCGTAACTCCAAGGGATCTCGCTTACTACTTACCATTTTAACGTATGAATTGGCACTCCAATAATACAGCTCGTCAGGTAACTTGGATATTACCTGTGACCTAAACATGACAGCCATTGTTGTCTCCATCCATGTATTAGTCATCTTCACATTTCAAGTTAATTACTATGGTACACTAATGTTGCATCATTTATCCTGACTTAGTGAATGGGGTAAATTGTTCGAACCATACATACATGTGATCTCATATAGCCAATCAAGATATGAGCCTGTCAACACCATGCAGCGAGGATTTTCTTTGATGTCTGTGTGATTTTCAAATATGGCAAGTGGTGGTTGTATCGATTTTCAAACGAGAAGTTTTCATTTCCTTTGAATAGCCAATCAAATTTGAATTTTAAAGAGGTCATACAGTTATACTTCTCCTAATATGGACCAAGGAATATTTATAGTGCTATCACCAAACCATATTCTGATCCGAAAATGGGTACGGCGTATCACATTGGGCACACTGTTTCTCGTTATATCACCGAAGTTAAGCAACGTTGAGCTCGGTCAATACTTGGATGGGTGACCGGGTGATGTACTGGCTGGGCTGATCAGTGTCCAGGATAATAAGAACTGTGGACACTCTCGAGATATGACTGAAAAAATGTTGAAAACTACGTTAAATCCTACTCACTCACTCACTCACCCACTTATCCGAAAATGTGTTATGTTCAGCCAAGGCAACACATGTAGTGTTCGACTTGGGTATGCGAAGATGGTATTAGTGGGAGCTAGTGGACTATGGAAAAGCCGTTCAAACATCACAAATGTGAAGAAAGTGATATCGCAATAACACAGAGAGCTACACACTGGATCAGTGGCACAATGCTGCCTTATGAGGGTTGAGTTCAGTCCAGACTGACCTTGACCTTGGCCTATTTTCAGTTGCCAAAGGTTAAAATGTGAAATTAATCATGAACCCAATATTGTAAGGAGCAATTATTGTCCAAAGCCATTAATGACACCCGGTCAACAGGTCCATGACTCATATTTACTTGTGGACAAGTATTCACATACATGTATACTTACGTCTAGGTCAAGTTCGCAAACTGACCTTGATGAGGTATAGTATTTTTGAATCCTGTTAGTTTCAAAGTGTCCTTGACTGACGGAAATCCTTTTATCTGGAAACCTATATTTGCTAGTCTAGTTCTTTCTCAGCAGCAAATCATATTCCACCATCAAGTTCAGTATGAAACTAGAACCCCTTGCAGACAATTTTGTCACAAACGCAATTTTAGCAAAAGTGGATTTTGTCACATGTCATTGTGATATACATGTGTGGGCATATACATGTAGAAATTTGAAAGGAAAATTACTTCCCTAATATATATGGATAATTTTTTTATACGCCCATCATCCGACAAGGTCATATATTGCGATGATATTTTCCATCCGTCTGTCTGTTAACTTTTGCTTGTCCATGCCATATCTCCAATTCCAGGTCATGGATTGGTACCAAATTTTGTGTGTACCTTACCCATGGGTCAAAGGTCATGGTCACTTGTTAAAAAATTAGTAATGAGAATTTTTGTTTATTCTATAAGTACAATTCAGAGATGTGGATAGTGATGGCAAAGAAGAAGCCTATTGTTTTTTATTCCTCAGCCATTTTTGTTTAAAGGGTGTTGTTAGCTTGGTCTGATTATTCTTTTTCAAAATCCGCTTATATATTGTCAATCTAATGTATAATATTTTGTTCTTCTATTATTTCAGGAAGTTCGAGAAAAACAGCTTGACACAGTCATTACGTATGTATACTTGCTCTTGTTTTATGTCTATATGATAATGCACAGATCAACACTTGAAAAAAAAAAAAAATCCTCATGTAAAAAATAAGCATCCTTTAGTTTAATTCATGTCTCACGAATACTAATTTACTAGAATAAGTTTAATTTGATCGACAATGTATGTATACAAAAATATGTCATGCTGCTATGTCTTCAGATGACCTATGTGTATCGATGAATCTTAAGGCCCCAATATACCAGCTACTGATATAGCTGCTGTGAATGATGGAGAAGTCTGTCCTTCAGTTTTTTGCATTACCAGGCATGAATGTGCTGATGTTACAAATACATGAAACCTGTTCTATGTTGTAGGAAACCTGGGGTTTATGATATTAGTACTGAGCCTACAGGACTTGCAAGGTAAGATTCTGAAATTCTCATTATAACATACCATTTACAATCTGTACACCGTTAGTTTTTATATATCTGTCATATATAAGATGCGGTGCATATATTGTGATAGTGATTTCTTTCCGTCCATCTGTCTGTGGATTTTTTTTTGTCTGGGCATACTTCAGGGGCTTTTTTGGAATTAGGGGCTTAAGCACCAAAGAAACTACATTTTAAAAGGGAAGTGTTAATACTTGATTGATTGTTTATTCACCATTTCAACGGTGTATATACAAGGCCTAGTGGAATAAATCTTTGGTTTCCCGTTACCCGACCGACCCTATGTATTTGGCGCCGACCCTAATTTTTTTTTCTGACCATTCCAAACAAGGGAGACAATCACTGCTCAAAAGTAGTGTTCAGAGTTATCGCCACTTGAAAAAAAACGCCCTCTACGCACAGGAAGCATGGCGTCCTCGCTGGTGTGTGTGCTGAAACATAGTTGTCGCCAAACATCGGGGAATGGATCGGTTGATCGCCGGTTCGTTTCCTGTCCGGTAGCGGATACAGTCAACGAACTGGTAGCTAAACTATCCCGAGACTGTGAACACGTCAGATTATCGTGTTCATCGCAGGAAGTCGGCCCGTGGACATCAATTTCAGATGCGACTGTACAAGTGTCCACGTTAGTGAATCTGTTCGGATGCCGATTTTTCCGACTGGAATGTGGGTGTCCGCTGGCGATGACTGAAACACTGACCGAAACACCGGCTCCAAGTACTGAGCGAACAAATGCGTTCCAGATCATGATGGGGGCAGCCAGGAAACGAAAACTGCCTACAAAAAAACTGAAGAGGTGGGCTATATATTAAAGCGAATATGCAGCTCATAAAATGGCTATTCGGCTGGATCATTGGAGTGTTGATGTTGTAAATTTTCAGCTTTCACCTTCGGAAAAGGTTGAATATCTCGAATTAAACGAATCCTAGGAACTGATGCCTGTTATTTTGGCATTTGTGTTCCTATATCAATAAAAAATATTTTTTGGCAAAAAAAAAAAAAAAGCCTACCTACCTACCCTAGTGAATTATCCAGTCGTAACGGGAAACCAAAATATTATTCCACTTGGCCCAAACATAAATATATACAAACATAAAATCGAGTACGGCTGTAAAAATGGCGGGAATAAAACCCCAGGGGGCTTGTTCTATCCCGAACTGATAATATTTTAAGTATTGGCTACAGCAGGGTATGAAAAGATACAAGCATGAATACAGTTTCTGCTGTAATTACTTACGATATGTATATATCTAAAGACAGTTTTTACTGTGATCATTTAATCTATATATGTATGGTGAATAGATGATCGAGCTCTCGGTACTGTACATATAATGGAGTTCTGTCACACTGGCAACTCTGGGAGCTCGATGGAGCAGATGATTAACAAGACAGTTATGTACAAAAAAAGGTTTGTTTCTTCACTAAATTAAAAATAGGTTCTATAGATAGTGTATATACAGCTTCAAGTAATGTAAGCTGATAGATAAACATGTAAAATAATTTTAAAAAGTCTTAAGTATAGTCCTGGCTCTGGGGGGGTTTCTGTGTACATCTCTCTTTTACAGCAAAACTTGGCATTTTCCTGTTCTGTATGTTGAGACCCTTGGGAAAAGTTTGGGTAACACTCCCAGATCAAGTACGTTTTTTCTGCACAGCCCAATACATGATTATGACTTGACGCCAATTGGCCAAAATGCTGAAATTAAATGTTCATATAATAATTCACTGGTAGACAGCATTAGATTCAAATGTAACATTTATTTATCATGTTTAGACATAACTAACACATTTTTAGCATGGTTCAATATCATAAACCTTCTTTTTCAGCAAAAAAATACGCTATTTAGCGAAATTTTGCCTAAAAATCACTTTCAGTTTAAAAGTCGCTCAAAATTCGATCACCCCTCATACACCCAATTTTGTAGATAGAGCAACCAAAATTGGTCAGAAGTTTCCTTATTAAGTCTTTTGATAACTCCATGCATCATATTTATGATTCAGGGTATTGTATAGTCACAGTTTGGTTAAATGTCGGCAAAAGTTACCCCTACCCCCCAAAAAGCGGCATTAACCAAATTTGGTTAAATTGGTCTAACTTTAAAAGTAATTCTGATATGAAGTTCGTTTTCGTGTCTATGTATGGGTTTTTGATACCACGCTATTCATTGGAACCATAATCAACCCCTTTTGAGTTAACCTAATTTGCATTAATTCGAAATGGCCGCCAAAAGCTCCAGGTTAAGACAAGAAGGACAAAGACAAAGTAAGTGTTACAGTAAGTCCAATAGAGTTTTTTGTATGGATCTGTGGTGTTACAATCATGAAATATGACTGCTTAATCATTGTACGTAGGCCTACACCTATTCAAATTGATTAATTTGCATAAATTCAAGATGGCAGCGCCATGAACAGACAAAATTTACAATGGTTATTTACATGCACAGGCATGATTAATCGTGATTTTTAACACAAACGCAAACAAAATTGTCCATCCAGTGATAATTAATCTCTCTCAGAACTACTTTGAAGGTGCTGCCATCTACCTTAAGGAATCTACAACATCTTGAAGCCATGAGCATTTCAGGAAGCAGATATTTTGTTTTGGACCTGTTCTTTGTTCGCTTGTGGAGATACCCATTCGTTCCATGGAAACTGTGTCTGTGCCTTTTCCGATGAAAGGGAAGAGTATGAGGAACAACCCAAATAGAATTTCAGCAGCAATGTTCATACCATGATAATTTGTTTCCTGATCCTTCTAATTGGTCAACATGCATATCCCATAGGCCTTTGTTTGTCACGAAGGCTATACTCCCGAAGTATTTTTTATTGATAGATACTTGGTACATGTATATACCGGATTAATGTAACTTTAACATCTCCATGATTGCTCTTTGTTACCTTCTGGCTCTCTAACAGCGTTATATAAGACATAATTTGAGTGAAATAAGCCTTTAAAAGCAAGACCTATGACATGTAAGTGGTGCCCTCTTTTTTTGAGTTGGTGAACTAAATTTCTACTATTTTCGATGCATAGTATGTTGAAAATTGCATGAATACGGATAAATATATCACTGTGGCTTATCAGTCAGGTATAAGCATAGTACTCGGTCAGACTCGCACACAAAAACACACACCAATACACCCACCCACCTACACACACGTGCACGCACACATACACACACTTCCTGTAGTTTGTACCCTACAGGAGAGGTAACACCATCAGGTAGCCAGATCGAACATGGCCCCTTTCTCAACTACTCGAGCATGCGCACCTCCGAAACTTCTCTTCCTGTACTACTACTCGACAACGCATGCGCTGCATGACGTGACTTCCATTATGCCCTACGGGCTATACGGTACAGGGTGCACCACAGGTGCATGCGTTCGATTACAACACATATAAGGGAAGTGGGAAGAGGTGCCGACATACTGACTGCGTCACATGACTTCAGAGAATAGTCTTCTGGTTAACTGATTCTAAAGCACATACCAAGAATCTAACGATTCGTGATATGTATTGTATCTCAGGTACGCTTTTATTGTGCCTGTTCATGTGGCAACTTGGATGATATGACCACACGGGCCCTAGCACCGGCATAAGCGGTATTAGATACAAATCTGGAGAGCTATGATGGAAATGCTCTGACAACTCGTATACTGGTAATTGGTGTAACGACAGGCGTTGACGGGCGTCACTGCATTTCGATGAATTAGTGTCATTTCCATGGAATATCTAGAAAATCATCGCTTCAGGTCTAATTCACCAGGGCGTTGAAGTGTTAAGCTTAGTGTTGGTGGATGTTGCTACACCTCACACGACCCATTCGGACCACGGATGGTCCATTTCTACCACAAACACCTGCGTGGCATAGGCCTATTGGATATGCATGTTGACCAATTAGAAGGATCAGGAACAAATTATCATGGTATGAACATTGCTGCTGAAATCCTATTTGGGTTGTTCCTCATACTCTTCCCTTTCATCGGACAAGGCACAGACACAGTTTCCATGGAACGAATGGGTAGCTCCACAAGCGAACAAAGAACAGGTCCAAAACAAAATGTCTGCTTCCTGAAATTACAACGCATATAAGGGAAGTGGGAAGAGGTGCCGACATACTGACAGAGCCATATGACTTCACAGTGTAGTCTTCTGGTTAACCTATTCTAAAGCACATACCAAGAATCTAACGATTCGTGATATGTGTTGTATCTCAGATACGCTTTTATTATGTCTCCCCCAACTATGTTGGGGGGAGACATCTAGTGTTTGTGCTGTCTGTCTGTCTGTCTGGATGGATGGATGTCTGTCCGTCCCCTTGCCTTGTCTGCAAGATATCTTGAGAACTACTGGATGGAATTTCACCAAACTTGGATGGAAGCTTCATTGGGATAGCCCCCTCATTTGATTAGGTTTTGGTTTGTGTGCGTGCATTCATCCGTGTCCGGTGTCCGTCCGTCCGTCCATCTACTTGTACGTGTATACGGGCCTTGTCTGCAAGATATCCTGAGAACTACTGGACGGAATTTCACCAAACTTGGATGGAAGCTTCATTGGGATAGCCTCTCATTTGATTAGGTTTTGGTGTGTGTGTGTGCATTCATCCGTGTCCATCGTCCGTCCGTCCATCTTCATGTACATGTATATACAGGCCTTGTCTGCAAGATATCTTGAGAACTACTGGACGGAATTTTACCAAACTTGGATGGAAGCTTCATTGGGATAGCCCCCTCATTTGATTAGGTTTTGGCGTATGTGGGTGCATTCATCCGTGTCCGGTGTCCATCCATCCGTCCATCTACACTTCAGATCAGCTGAAAGGTTAATGTTAGCGCACCAATGGCGCGCAAACGAAGTGCGCCAACACAAAGGTATAGCGCGCCAATGCCCATGATTATCGGCTGGCCATTGTTCTAACTCTGTTGAATGTAGTCCGTCGACATGACTGAACACAGGCCGTGCGCTATCAGCACGGTCAGACAATGGCTGGAAGCGAGCTGCTTTGTTAGCGAGCGATCGTTCTGTCCCACATTATTTATAGCTGAAGTCCCTCCCTCCATCCCCGACATCAAAACCAACATTTCAAATGTGTTAATGTATACTTCCTGTCGAACAGTATAACGGATGTTATATTGTCAGCAAGAAAACAACACTGTAAAGATTAATAATCTCGTTAAGTTTGGCTTAAACAAGTGGAGAATATAAACATAACAGTGCATTCTCTCTCTGACGGGGTAAAGCGATATCCCGCTTTCGTCCAACAAAATGCGCGTCTGTGTCTCATTTGAAAAGAAATGAAATGGCATTAACTTATTGTTTATGTAGAAATCTCTGTTATTGTTTCTTTTTTGTTGGAACGATGAAT
>JAVTVY010026456.1:0-106511 GCA_036873755.1 Hanleya hanleyi | reverse complement strand
CTACTCGGACGTGGTGGACAGACACATCGTGGGCGATATCAACACACCTCTGTTACGGGTGGTGCCCATTAAAAAGTTGTATGGAGATCAAGTCACCCACAGTTTCACCCACATGCTCTTCCTGCCTGTACGACAAACCCACATCAACACGATCACGGTGGATATAAGAGATGACACGGGACGACCGGTGGCATTCGAACGCGGGAAAGTGGTGGTGACACTTCATTTTCGACAAGCACGGGCTCCCCACTTTGTATAATGAAGGTGCCTTACGAGTGCGATGCACGCAGCTATATGGACTATTATGCCCAACAGGCCGGGGGTGGCTTTCCGGTGTTTAGTGGTGCACGCATGCAACGTGGACATGAACTGGGGAACATACTCGGGAGCATCGTCAAAACGTTCCTGCCCTTGGTGACGCGTGGGGTGAAAGCAATCGGCAAACAAGCGGTACGCAGTGGAATGCAAGTCGCCGGTGATGTCTTGGGGGTACGGCACCCAAAGAAGCCTTGAAACGGCGGGCCAAAGAAGCAGGATGCGTCTTAGTGGCCAAAGCACAACGCACTGTAGGGAATAAAAGACCTGCACCACCGAGACCACGCACCAGTCGACGACCGACCCAGCGACGACGCACATCGAAGAAGACCCGGGATATCTTTTCTTAAAACATGTCCTTGATCCACGCCGAGTCCTGCCCCTCCACCAACAGTGAATTTGATTTGTGGACCGTGCCGCCCACACAGACCAGTGCCGAACAAGGATTATAGGTGGAGCATCTCCCGCTGTCCAGCATCAACGCAACAGGACCCATCGAGTTCACCATCAGTAATGCGGATACGACCTATGTGGATTTAGCCCATACCTACTTGTATGTGAAAGCCAAGATCGTCAGTGGAGATGGCGCCAGAATCGTCGACCAAGCAACGGTGGGCCCGACGAATCTCTGGCTGCACTCAATGTTTCAACAGGTGGATATATTTCTCGGCGACAAACTCATCAGTGACTCGACCAACACGTACCCCTATCGAGCCTACATCGAGACGCTGTTGTCGCATGGGCGAGAGGCTAAAACATCTCAACTGACAGCCGCTTTATTCTACCAGGACAAAGCCGAGCACATGGGCGCAGAGAACGACAATACGGGATATAGCCAACGGAAGGCTTTGACCGCGAACGGCGCCTCGGTGGATATGATCGGTCGATTGCACGCAGACATGTTCATGCAAGACCGATACCTCTTGAACAAGGTTCCCATCAAAATCCGACTGATACGGGCGCCTCCGACCTTCGCCTTGATGGCCACTAACGTAGAGGCGCATGTAGCTGACTATAAGATTGTCATCGAAGACGCAGTCCTGTATGTCCGAAAAGTGAAACCGAATCCAGCCGTTCAATTGGGACAAATGAAAGCCTTGGAAACAAAACCAGCCCAGTACCCTATCCGACGTGTGCAAACCAAAGTGTTCTCTGTGTCTGCTGGAAATATGAGCGCCAACAAAGACAACCTGTTCCTGGGGGAACTACCCAAGCGATTGATCCTGGCCTGTGTGGAAATACCAGTTTCAGTGGAGCCTACCCAGAGAATCCGTTTGACTTTAAACATTTCGGCATCAATTTTGTGGCCCTGCATGTGGATGGACAACAGGTGCCAGCCACGGCCTTAACCCCGAACTTTGGGCGCGCGAATTTCATTCGAGCCTATCAGAGCCTGTTTACAGCCACCGGTCAAATCAACCAGGACGAAGGGAATTTCATCAGTCGGGAGGACTACGCGAACGGATACACATTGTTCTGTTTCGATCTGACCCCACCTTAGAGAACGACCATCAGCTGGCCCTGGCCAAGCAAGGCAATTTACGGTTGGAAATCCACTTTCAACGAGCCCTCCGGAGCACCGTCAATGTGATCTGCTACGCCGAGTTTGACAATATCATTCAAGTGGACAAGGCGCGCAACGTGTTGTGTGACTTCTCCACCTAACATGGATACAGAGCAGATAACCACCGTGCTGGAGAATGACCCAGAGACACGTAGGGTCTTTCAAGGGGTGTTCGCCCGAGATGTGTTCCCATTAGACCGTGTGTATCCTGCTGCTTACGTTCTCAACACGGACCCGATGGATCGGCCCGGTGAACATTGGGTGGTCGTGTACTTGACAGAACAGCAGGGCGAATACTTTGACCCGTACGGCCTGCCACCCTTCCATCCCGATTTAACAGACTTCATGGATCAAGGCACAGAGACGTGGTGTTGGAACAGTCAAACGTTGTAAAGCCTGACCAGTAGCGTGTGTGGACAATATTGCTTGTTTTACCTGTACCATCGATGCCGGGGAAGACCCTTATCTACCATCGTACAGATGTTTGACGAGTACCCCAAGGCCGAGGACCGAGATGTACTCGTCTATGACTGGGCCGCCCATCATTTCAACGTACAAGTCCCGTTCTGGGCTTGAATTCTTTCAATGTACATACGCCCGCTGTTCTGGGTTTAAGTTTAAAAGCCCCCTGTTCTGGGCTTCAGTTCTTTCAATGTACAAGCCCCTTGTTCTGGGCTTGAGTTTTCACGTGGTTGTTCTCACATTGTTGTTGTTACTGAATAAAAACAAAATGAGATCTCACCAAAAAAAACCCCTGTCTTGTGTGTTTTATTCCTAATGCATCAATGCCCAATGTGGAGATTCCGTCAAACTGAAATCAGTGGTGTAGGATGGGGCCAAAATGTAACCCATCAAGGTTAGAATGCAAGCGCACTATAGTAAAAATAGAGAGCCAATGAAATCAGCCCACAGACCAAGTACGTGTTTTTGGTCTAGGTTTGGAGCGGGTATTTCATTGAGGTACGTGTATACGGTGAGTGAAGACTCGTCCAACACGTATAGATGAAGTTGATGACTATAAGTTCTATGTTGTCGATTTAACCTCTCCCTACATTGACGCGCGCGCGCGCGCTGCGGCCGGAGAACCCGCGTTCGCGCGCGCGCTCGCGCTGGGGGGCCGCGCCGGTGAAAAAGTCCCGGAGGTTGAACATTGGAACTCTCCTGGGTTTGGAGGATGAACATACGGACGTCTAAGGGGAAAAATTGGAACTCTTCTATGTTTGGAGGTAGTTTTTAGTGAAAACCCGGAAGTGACGTAACAACCCACGTGACCTGCGTATATACTCCTGTAAAAGATCAAAGAGCGCGTGCTGCAACGTAGCAGATCACGTGAGGGTCTAAATATAGATCGTTTGTTTACATATATCAGCTGATCGTGTCTGATATATAACAAACAATACCTTATAACAACAGTACTTTCCGTAATATCTGAATAGTTGATACTTGACCAAGAATTAATTATGACAGAAAAATTATCTTAGATAAGTTTTCGCCCTATTCATAGAAGTATTATTTCCGTCACATCAATTTCTGTCACAGTACTTTTTCAAAAATTTCACCAATTCGCTCCGGGCAAGCCCCTGTGCTGGTTGAATAATTTCAGTCCGTTATGATTCGGGCTCCCACAGCCGCCATCTTAAACCCAAACCCCATTGGACCAGTAGTAACTCCCCTAGCTCCAACACGGCTATTTTCATACCCTTAGGCTACACGAGTTGTCTCCCTTGCGTCAATGTGTGCAGATGGCGCTACGGTCGACGCCGTGATATGGAAAGGGCATCCCCACACCATCCTGGAGCCGCCATTTTGTTTGTTTTTTTCTTGCGGAGATACACGGGACAATAAACACTCGACCCTAGGGTGGTACAGATGCTAGACTGATCCTATTAACATGGTACAACACCTATAGATTATGTTTATTACTAGGACGTCAGCGAAATACTAGTACCCATCCTCCGCATGGCATTTATTCTGTGAAAACACCCATGACATGACTGAAAAGAGCCTCACTCGCCCCAATCGGACCATGCAGCGTATTTGTAGTCTAGGGACTACTTTTCCTCCGCGGAAGCCTTCTTCCGCGACCGCATCACCGCCAGACCGCATCACCGCGGAGGAATACAAAGGTCAAAGGTTGCCAGACCTATAGTGGTCAACACTTGGCACCCAGCCAATGCTGATGCAATCCAGAACATGTCAGTACATGCCTTGATCACGTGATCGCCAGATGACCTTGAATTTTACCCGGGGGAACAAATATCAGCCGCCATCTTAAACCCACCACCCACCCACCACCACCAACCGCCATCTTAAACCCACCACCCACCCACCACCACCACCAACCGCCATCTTAAACCCACCACCCACCCACCACCACCACCAGCCGCCATCTTAAACCCACCACCCACCCACCACCACAGCCGCCATCTTAAACCCACCACCCACCCACCACCACAGCCGCCATCTTAAACCCACCACCCACCCACCACCACAGCCGCCATCTTAAACCCACCACCCACCCACCACCACAGCCGCCATCTTAAACCCACCACCCACCCACCACCACCAGCCGCCATCTTAAACCCACCACCCACCCACCACCACCACACATGACCCCATGTGACACAATACTCGCTTCTGATTGGCTGTCGCGTGACGTCACAGAGGTCATATGCAAATTTCTGAGGTCAATCGACCTCTATTTACTCTTTGTATACTACTAACGTTGACACACAGATAGGAGGTTTCGGTGTGAACACTGTGTTTTCAGTTTCCAAAGGTTGAATGATCATGGTGGCAGACACCTTTTGGACATTGGTTTCTCTTGTGCTAGAATCAGGCTAATGTGTCAAATCAAGGTTGCTGACTTCCTAGTGTTCTAGGATGCGGAACTTCTCGATTGATCTTCGGCACACTGTGAAGAGATGTTGCTTTACTAAGTACTAATTATTTTGAGACCATTGTGATCAGTGTCATATCACCCAGACCTTCTGGCCCAAGATGACGACCTTCTTGTTGTCCAAATTGCATATCACGAGATCTATAGCACAGTATTTGGGTACTAAGTTTGAATGAATTGTCACATCATTTATCAAATAGTTGACCAAGATGGTGAATTTCGTCAGCTACAAATGAAACATTTCACGTATGTGGTGCACCAATGGAAGTTTTTGGTGCCACAAATACAATGGATAAAAGGGTGGACACGTGAAATTCTGGTCGATGCATTCTGTTAACGCACTGGCTGAATAATCTTGCGCCGTTTTAATTTGTTGCAGTATGGAAGCGGACGCCAAATACCCAGTAGTCCCACATGTATTCAGAGGATAATTTATCCCTCATATATGGGCTGGATTTACAATGTTTTAATATATACTAGCGACAAAATAACACATATTCATGAATATCGTTCAATGATAAAATGTCCAATAAATTAAAGGCTTTACGTGTGAAAATACATTCGCAGCTCCCATATGACGTTTGGCGCCCTTGTCCAACACACAAATATCTTCTCGGTTGAATAACCCATTGCGATGGCATTATTATTATGGAAACACTTTTTACAGATTAAAATGTAGAAGAATGATGGATATATATAATGTAGATACACTTGGAAATAATTCGGTAGTTTATGGTATTATAGGCTACAAACTCCTCATAATGGATTCCAGGTATCGATTGCACTTCACGATACTATCTATTTAGGGACCATATATTATAGCCACACTAAGTTGAAGAATTAGTTCTTATGTATTTTACGGTAATTAACAATTCGGGCGTTCATATTTGTCCCACATGTACAAGCACATATGCCCCTCTCCAGGTTCGAGAATATCTATTAAGTAGACTTACACAGAAAAACTCAATTATATATCACTCTACGGAGCAAGACGTTTACGTTAATGTATAAATTGTATCTCTACATCACGCGGTTATCGAGCAATGGGACAAGACAATTCGAGCAATGGGACAATACAATGTGGACGACGGCTATCTACTGAATGTAGGATTTGATGTCTGTACTTGGTTAACCTGGCATCTGAATACATGTACATCACAAGATTCTGCACTCATTTTATGTGGCCTATGATACATGTCGAATATATACTTAGAACATAGGAAAACAGAATCTGTGCGTGGCCATCCTCCCCCCGAGACCCGGTTCAAAATAAATCTGTCACTCTCCGGATATCTTGTGGTTATTGAGCTATAAAAACACAGACAGACGGACAGACATTACGGCTTTAATGGTTTAGATGTGGTTCATTACTCAGTGTAATGCAAGGCTGATTAAAGGCATGAACTTTCAAAGGGTTATTATATCATAACATCACTTGGGTTCATACAGTTAATTTCTGTTTAAGCCGGTGTTAATGGCAGTGTCCTGAATTCTTTGATTCTTTTGATTGGTCACGAGCCGCCAGAATGCATTTGCGTACACTTCGCCATCCATAAGATGGCTTGCGAATCGTGTGTCTCCATTATCGCGGAGCGATATCCGGTGTTTTACCGGATTCTGTTCGGCCTTCATCCGGCGGAGAACAGACTCGAAAACTCTGATAAATTACAGGTTTTCATACATACCCCGGAAACAGATATTGCCTGGGCTTACAAAATATATAGGTATGGATAACTTTCTTATCATCCAAGAGGTGCGGTAGATCTGTAATTTTGAACAAGTAGATCATCACATGACTCGAAAATGGCGGGTTACGTTGGGGTTACGTCGGTAGACTTTAGCTGATTGGCTGACGAAGTCACGTGGTATTGATTTCTGGAAACTCCCTCTAGCAGTTGTCGGAAGTAGTCTGAAATGGATACACACGATCCCAGGGTCAGTCTTACCGCGTATAGATGACCGAAATGGTTACAGGTTGGCCAGAATGTTGACCGTTGCGGCCATTTTACGTCTTGTCGTCCGTGGTCCAACCAATATTACACGACATGTGTATATGAGGTTGATCAAACCCGATACTAATTAACTTATCTCATCAACATGAACAACGACGTAATCAGAGAATTTAGTCAAACGAGTAAGAATGAAAACTCGTGTGAAACACGGACAGAGCATTTTATTTCACCTAATACATGTGCACATCCTGCATACCAAACGGCTGCTCCAATTTCCGCCGGAGGATCAACTTCCGCCGGAGGGAAATTTCAAATTTGAGAAGCTAAGTAAGTTCAGATTTTTCATTTTTTGGTAGTTTTCACGTATTTAGTACTCGAAAATGTAATGAGAAAATGTTCTCAAGGGGACGTGTTAGCAATTCGTGTGAAATTTTCAACTCGTCCTTGTATTATTTTTTAATTACAATTCATTTTATCTGACATTAAGAGCTATATTGCAACATAACAGTGATTAGATGCTTAAAAAATCATCTATTTGTGTATCATCCGCCAAATAAGTTATAGATATATGAAGAGTAGTTCCTTAACAGCAGGCTGATAGCTTGTAGTTTCAAATAGTTCAATCTACTTCGGTCACTGTTAGTTTTTCTAGCTCATGCATGTTCGTATATGATACAAATACCGCCGGAGGAGCATGTCTCGAAGATATGATTACCGCCGGAGGATCTAATCTCTATGCGTTTGTGTATGTACACGATCAGGCCACTTTATTATATGTTAACCATGCAGAAATAGCCATGATCATCACTAATTTTATCCTCGACATTTAGGCTCCATCGTGCCAACTCGTGTATTGGCATAGATGTTCTCATCAGCAGTTTGTCACACCCTAAACTGTCGATGAAACAATGATATTTCTGACAGTATGAGGTATACAATCTGACGCCGTCAGAATGTTGCGAATGTTTATCCGTCAGATACAGTCTAGGTATCGGATAACCCTCAAACACTTTTGAGAGCATTTATTTAAGGATAGCTATCCCCTTAGAGGGTCAAAATTTGTCACTTTTTTATTACTTCATTCAAATATTCTCTACTTCCTCTAACATTTGGTGAAAAAATGAGATAAAAATTATGAATAGAAGTGCTTTAATATTAGGATTGAAAATTTAGTTTGCGAGGCCCTGGAACAATTAAACAGATTGCCTTAGCTTGGGCTTGGCTACTATTTTTTTGTCTGTTAAATTTCCCTTTCCAAAACTCATTTCCGCAGTATTATGGTAAGCTAATTATCTATTAGTCCTACTTATTTACATTAATGTACCCCCTTCTGATCAAAACCATGCAAACATCCTTATTTTTGTTTCTAGTTATGACAGTGACACTTCACTCAGACACCCGCCGTGAAGTAATCCACACAGGTGTGAACAAGTTTTAGCAGGTTTTTAAAGTTTAAATTGGACTTTAAACCGACTTGATGAAAAAAACTTAGTGTAATAGTTATCCAGAATAAACAGGAATTCGAGTAGGTCTCATTAGACAGATTAAAAATGTATTTGACAATAGAATTCAAGCAAAAAATAGGGATTAATTCATCAGTTGTATAGCTGGACACATTTTGCCCGATTTCTAGCCTTTCATTTTTGTACAAAATCCGAAATTCAAACGTTTATTTCTCGAAAAGTATCCATGCTACGCTTTTGAAATTTGGCATGCTTGCTACTTATAAGGTGATCTAGAAAACCTTATCTCACTTTTTGTAAGGTCGGCTTCGTTTTTTAATTATCCAACTTTTAAGACTAACGACCGTAAAAAAGTACATTTTTTTCAATTTATTTTAGTAAAATAGTTATAAAAACAAAACCAGGCAAAAATTAAAAAAAAATGAGATAAAGTTTACTAGTTCGAATTGTCTCCTACCAAGGTATACCATCAAAGTTGAAACAAGACCAACAGTTTTCATGAAATTTCAATTGAAAAATGGACGCTACTGTTTTCATTTTAATTTGTTAAAATTGAAATATTTTCTACACAGTAGCAGCGTCAGTTATACAAATCATATAGTTGGAATCTCTACGATGTATACTTTCATAAAATATATAGTTTATTATGGTTATGTTGTATATTTATTGATACCGACGACAAATGGTCATGGGGGATAAAAACTGCCTCTAAAGGGACAGCTATCCTTAAAGCACCATTAAGCGTTTCTGAACAAGAAGTACCGTAATAGATAAAAATTTCTGAGTTTATTGAGTTGTTTAAACTACACGATTTATGGAAAAATTAGGTAATAAAGCTAGGTGGCAACTCACTAGGTTAGCGTTACACTATGATGAAGATCAAAGCAGTGATGCGAACAATGTGACGAGACAATAATAACATAATGACTGAAAATAACCACGGCATGTGCAAGAAACCCAGACGCGGGCGTGGCGTGCACACGCACGGACATTCCGGCTCACGTACGGCTCTCCAACCGGTCCAAATTTAGCATTGTTCGAGATGGGAGGTCCGATTATAAACTGCTATATCTGAATAAATATAGGTTCCCCCAAACGTATTTACCCCTACAAAGTTTCTGCAATATATCACCTTCCCTATGCTACAAATTAATGTAATTTATGATTTTATTTGGCGGATCTAAATTCGATTTAACCGAAGTAGTAGTGTGAATCCCTTCTCCATGTTAAAAGAATGGGAGAATGCCTTGACCGACAGCATAGGTCTACAAAAACCGATTGATTTCACCCTCTTGCATTACCAATGAAACATTTATTTACCCCTCACCAGAAAGACAAATGTTTACCTGAAAAATTCATGTAATTGTATTTGTGAATAAATATGAGAATTTACGTCAAAACACTTTTGAAAGAGAGCGAAATTCAGCTTTTTGGCGGAGTCACGGTCGGCTGAACACCTACGGTTGTGTCTGATTGGACGAAAGTGAATATGCTGGACAGCGGCCTGAGGTCAACATATGGTCAGCGTATAGCGTGTGCGAGTTTAGTCTCATTGATTTATGACTGGCTTTCTTTGGTAGGCCTTATGTTTAGAACGGATCCAGGCGATGATAGGGCCCAACATTGTGATTCAAGCGAGATTTAGGCCTCAGACCATAAATGACGAGGAGTTGTGTGTTTAACTCCGTGGATTTAGTTTAAAGACGTTCCCCACCTTTGCTGATGCGCACAACGTCGCGCATGTATTTATAGCGCGAATGCCAAATGACGTTGCAATAGGTAGTCTCCCTTCGATCACGCTGATAACAGCACACGCCATAGCAACGTCAATTGATTTCCGGCCACTTTTAGAGAAAATCTGCGTCAAACGATGTTAGAAGTCAAACGAGTTCGGTGACCCCATTATTGGATGGGAATAATTAGCTATAGGCTTTAACAGTCAGACAATTCCATGAGCAAATTATCATTGAATTCAGATGGAAATGGTCCAGT
This sequence comes from Hanleya hanleyi, assembly GCA_036873755.1. Lineage (NCBI taxonomy): Eukaryota > Metazoa > Mollusca > Polyplacophora > Lepidopleurida > Hanleyidae > Hanleya > Hanleya hanleyi. The sequence continues at coordinate 96,326 of JAVTVY010026456.1, read as the reverse complement.
CTGAAAGACAAAGACCACGTGAACATGAGCAGCGCACATTGATATTCGGTGGTGTGTGACAATTTTTGGAGCAAAATCGTACACTTTAAATTTCATAATTTTTTTTTTACAAATTAGACATAAACGCCCCATAGGTGGCGTCATGAGCTTGAAAGTGAGTTCGATGATTTAGTAATTTTTTTCTTGAAATGAATTTGTATATTTCCAAGGTACATCCGTGCAAAATTTGGTGAAATTCTGATGATTTCTTAGGGTGAGGAACGTCCTTTTATTGGGCCTAAAGATTGTGGTTCAAGCCAGATTTAGATCTCGGACCATACACTGCGAAAAAAAATTGTATTGAAGCCATTTTAGCACCAAAATTGTGTTGAAAATAACACAAATTGTGTAAGAATGAACACTAATTTGTATTGAACTCAACACAATTTTGTGTTGATATATTAAGTTAAACATAAAACCATGTTGATTTCAACACAAAACATTTTGTGTTGTAGCCATTTTAGCACAAAATTGTGTTAAAACAACACAATATTTTTCGCAGTGTAAATGGTGTGTTTAACTCAGTGGATTTCGCTTTAAAATAGTATCTTTTTCATTCGTTCGATGGATTCAGTATTGAGTGAGGACGGTACATTCATTTAGCTCAGCCAAGAAGAGACAGTGGTACTCCGGCGGTAATTGTATCATATTATTATTGACTCCGGCGGTAGTCAGATCTTACTCCGCCGTATGTTGTATCACCACTTCCACACAGGTCATATTCATGCGTCTTAAAATCATCAAAATTCTTCCTTTTCACATATAAATATCATCTTGCCATTAAAAGGCAACCTCGTTTTACATAACGATCGTAGGTATATTCTTGATTAATTAGATAAAATGCATATTTGATGTAGTTTTTCTAAGAAAGGTTTCTAGATTCGGCTTCTAATGGATGTAATTGTCTATTTAGAATTATCCCGTTCTCAAAAACACGTCAGCTAGTTAAATAAACGTACCATCTAACGATTGAGACAATTTGATATTGTTGATAGGGTATGGTTCTGACATATCAACGTAAAAACCAACAAGTTGTCCTACCATTTTGCACGATCTTCCCTCCGGCGGAATTTGACCCTCCGGCGGAAGTTGGAGCAGCCGTTTGGTATGCAGGGTGTGATGTGTAGATCTAATTTTATATCCCAGGCGAAAGTGTCTCGCTTCGTAACGACATACATTTTAAAATAATAGTTACAGATTCGAATTTTCACTTAGAATTTATGGCGGGTTGATATTGTGACTAAATCCAGAACAAAAGCCCCAGCGGACTAAAGCCAGATAGATTTACCTATGTTCACTACCATAGCACTAACCAGTGGTGAATGAATGCAAAAACAAAAATAGCCAAACAAATTTCCCAGACCTAGAACTTGAGGAAACAAGTTCGAACAAAAAATATGAAATCATTTCTGCGATAATCTCCTTCTTAATGAACAATGGCACTAGAACAATATTTTCATTAAAAGGGTAACTTTGGATTGTAAGGGAAGTAATTTACAATCTGGAAAATATTATATTCATGTCCCACAGTCCTATTTACCCCAAACTAAAACTAACGTAAATAATCCTATATATCGTAGCCTAAAATGTCCCCTAATACCAGGAACACCAACAACTTTTCAATATTTAGTTTATCTTCAACGATCATTATAGCAATTTTTTATGAAAATCAAACAAGCCAGTCAAAAGAAAACGTGTCACAAAGGTTTACCTATGTTCACTACTGTAGCGCCACCTAGTGATAACTGAAAATAATAAAATCCCTACCAGAAAAATTCCCCAGTCCTATAAAGAATGAGCAAATGAAGTTTGAAGAAAAAAAATCGAAAGGTTTTCAAGTTATTCCCGTTCGAACTGACGACAGTGACGGACTAATTTCTCAGTAATACATAAGAGCATCAACTTCGTGGAAATTAACCAATCAAAGAGCGCTTCACATGAAATAATTATCCGCTTAATAAAAGTAGGCTGCGCTAAACGACAGAAGTCTGTTACTCTCATCAACATCACCGAAGTACTGGCGGAAAGCATTAGGTTTATTAACCTGATTCAGTAGGTACATATCTGTTTGTCTATACATCAAGTACATTCAGCAGGCATGGAGTGACTGACATATAGAAAGAAAACACATAGTATCAACATATCTCGGTACCGCATGGTTAGAACCATAGATCAGCGTGATTTGAAATGCATGTCAGTGATATGAATTGGAATATATCCATATTCTAGAACTCACCCTTACCCTTCCAGTGATTTGATATTCAACAACTGACCTGTATCCTCCCAGTGAAATCATATAATATGACTGACCTGTATCCTCTCAGTGAAATCATATCATATAACTGACCTGTATCCTTCCAGCGATTTGATAACCAACAACTGACCTGTATCCTTCCAGTGAAATCATCTCATATAACTGACGTGAATCTTACCAGTGAATTCAGATCATACAACTAACCTGTATCCTCCCACCAAATTCAGATCATTCAATAGCCTGTATCCTCCCAGCGAATTCAGATCATTCAATAGCCTGTATCCTCCCAGCGAATTCATATTATACAACTAACCCGTACTTTCCCAGGTAATTCATATCATACAAATAACATGTATCCTCCCATTTAATTCAGATCATACAACTAACCTGTATCCTTCCGGTGAATTCAGATCATACAACTGACCTGTATCCTCCCATCGAATTCAGCTCATACAACTGACATGTATCCTTCCAAGAGATTCATATATTATAGCTGACCTGTATCCTCCCAGTGAATTAATACAACTGACCTGTGTCATCCCTGTATCCTCCCAGTGCATTCAGATCATACAGCTGACCTGTATCCTCCTAGTGAATTCATATCATACAACTGACCTGTATCCTCCCTGTATCCTCCCAGTGCATTCAGATCATACAGTTGACCTGTATCCTCCTAGTGAATTCATATCATATGACTGGCTTGTATCCTCTCGGTGAATTCATATCATGTTACTGACCTGTATTCTCCCTGTATTCTCCCAGCGAATTCCGATCATACAACTGACCTGTATAACTGACTTTTATCCTCTCAGTGAATTCAGCATGTCTGACAGTTTGCCAGTTACTTGCCGACGGGCGGTGGTTCTCTCCGGGTACTCCGTCTTCCTCCACCATCTAAACTGGCTGTCGCCATATGATTGAGATAACTTTGAGTTTGACATTAAACCAAGTCCCCCCAGTGACTTCATATCATATAACTAATCTGTACCCTCACACAGAAATCAGATCATACAACTGACTTGTATCCTCCTAGTGAATTCATATCACATAACTGACTTGAATCCTCCCTGTAAATTCATATTATGCAACTATCAAACTGACCCGAAACCGCCCAGTTAATTCATATCATACAACTGACCTGTGTCCTCCCTGTATCCTTCGAGTGTATTCAGATCATACAACTGACCAGCATGCCCCTAGTGAATTCATATATAACTGAGTTGTATCATCCCAGTGAATTCATATCATGCAACCCGTACCCGCTCAGTTAATGTATATCATGCAACTGACCTGTATCCTCCCTGTATCCTCCCAATGAATTCAGATCATACAACTAGCCTGTATCCTCCTAGTGAATTCATATCATATAACTGACTTGTATCCTCCCAGTGATAGATAGATCCTTTATTTACCCAGGGTATACACAATTAGCACAAAGCTAGTTTACATCGTGGCTCTGAATTCATATCATGCAACTGCCCTGTATCCTTCCAGTGAATTCATATTACACAAAAACCCTTACCCGCCCAGTGAATTCAGATCGTACAACTGACCTGTATCCTGCAGGTCAATTCATATCATATAATTGACTTGTATCCTCCCAGTGAATTCATATCATGCAACTGACCCGTACCCGCCCAGTTAATTCATATGACACAACTGAACTGTATCCTCCCTGTATCCTCCCAGTGAATTCAGATCATACAACTGACCTGTATCCTCCTAGTGAATTCATATCAAACAACTGACCTGTATCCTCCTAGTGAATTCATATCATATACCTGACTTGTATCCTTCCGGTGAATTCATATCATGTAACTGACCTGTATCCTCTCTGTATTCTCCCAGCGAATTCAGATCATACAACTGACCTGTATCCTCCCTGTATCCTCCCAGCGAATTCCGACCATACAACTGACCTGTAACCTCCTAGTGAATTCATATCATATAAACTGACTTTTATCCTCCCAGTGAATTCAGCATGTCTGAAGATTTGTCAGTTACTTGCCGACGGGCGGTGGTTCTCTCCGGGTACTGCGACTTCCTCCACCAACTAAACTGGCTGTCGCCATATGATTGAGATAACCTTGAGTTTGACATTAAGCCAAATCCACCCAGTGACTTCATATCATATAACTAACCTGTATCCTCCCACCGAAATCAGATCATACAACTGACTTGTATCCTCCTAGTGAATTCATATCACATAACTGACTTGAATCCTCCCTGTAAATTCATATCATGCAACGACCTGTATCCTTCCAGTGAATTCATATCATCTAACTGACCTGTGTTCTCCTAGTGAATTCATATATGATTTTGCATGACCTCTAACCTCCTAGTGAATTCAGATCATGCAACTGATCCGTATCCTCTCGGTGAATTCATATCATATAATTCGTATCATACGACCTGTATCATCCCAACAAATTCACATTCTACACCTGACTTTTATCCTCAGTAAATTCACATTCTACAAATGACCCGATTCCTCCCAGTGAATTCACATTCCATATATTCTCAGCATGCCCAGTGAATTCACATTCTACAACTCACCTATATCCTCCCAGTGAATGCACATTCTTTAACTGACCTATATCCTCCCAGTGAATTCACATTCTACAACTGAGCTATATCTTTCCAGTGAATTCACATTCTACAACTGACCTATATCCTCCCAGTGAATTCACATTCTGCAACTGACCTATATCTTCCCAGTGAATTCAAATTCTACAACTGACCTATATCCTCCCAGTGAATTCACATTATACAACTGACCTACATTTGTATATCCCCCAGTTAATTCACATTCTTTAACTGGCTTATATCCTCCCAGTGAATTCACATTCTACAACTGACCAATATCCTCCCAGTGAATTCACATTCTTTAACTGGCCTGTATCCTCCCAGTGAATTCACGTTCTACAACTGAGCTATATCCTTCCAGTGAATCCATATTCCATATTCTTTATAACTGGCCTATATCCTCCCAGCGAATTCCCATTCTACAACAGTGGATTCACATTCCACAGATGACATATATGCTTGCAGTGAATCGGTATCATTCCAGTGTAATCACATTCGACAAGTGTCCTGTATGCGCTCAGAGAATTCACATTGGTAATCTGTCGACTGTGTAACCATGGATGAACGTAAACGGCTTGTAAATGCAACCATAGTAAACTAACCAGTCTTGTGAACACGACCACTGACGAACCATGGAGATATCTTTTCCATCTATGGTTGAGGGAGAGGGGGGGGGGGGCTTAATGTCACACTCAAGGTTGTTTCACTCATATGGTGACAGTCAGTTTGGTTGGTGGAGGAACCTGGAGTACCCGGAGAGAACCACCGCCCGTTGGCGTAACTGACAAACTTCCACACATGGACCAGCTCGGCTCGAACCCTTGCCAGTTCAGCGGTGTGAGGCTAGCGGTCACCAGGGAAGCACCTTAGATCACTCGGCCACCGAGCCCCCCCCCCCTTCACCATTTATGGTAGACCGTTATCAGCATCGTGTATACACGTACCACCACATTTGGACTATATCAGCCTTGTAAACACCATAGTAAAAGTTGACCAGCCCCATGAATACAACCGAAATTGAACTATATCAGTCTCGAGAATACAGCCATAGTGGAACGTAATGATCTGCGTAAATACAGTCACTGTTGAAGTGTATCTACCTTGTGAATACGACAGCTGAAAGTAACCAGACTTGTAAATACACTCATTGTTGAACGTAATCAGCCTTGTAAATACAATTTGATTGCACTGAATCAGCATATTGAATACAGCCACAGATGAACGATAGCAGCCTAATAAATACAACCGTGGTTGAATGTCACAAGTCCCGTGAATAAAGTTGAAAAATATCAGTCACGTAATTGAACCCTGGTTGATCAGCCTTGCCATCACTTTGAACTTAATGACCCTTGTGAATACAGTGAATCTACACCTGCCTTGTAAATACAACCGTAGTAGAACTTAACCAACCTCGTGAATACAGTCACGGTTGAACCATAGTAGCTTTGTAAATACAGTCAAAGTAGGACTTAATCAGCCTCGTGAATGAAATGACGGACGTAATCAGCTATGTAAATTATACGACCATAGTTAAAGGTAATCAGTCCCATGATGAATACAGTCTCGGTATACATGTTCGTGGCCTTGTCAGTGCAACTGTCTTTGAAATTAATCAGCCTCGTGAATACAACTGCATTCGAACTAAATCGGCTCATGGATTATGGCTATGCCTTATGGATACAGCTGCAGATTGACTACAGTCGAACCGAGCCATGGACACATACTAATGGATAATGTCTGAGTATATATGTTTAGTAAATGTAACCATGAAAGATTCACACCCCACAGAGGTTTATACAGATGTATCCTGAAATAACAGTTATGTGACTATCCTGTGAACAACGATGAATAATCAACTGGGTATATAATAATAGAGAAAACGCGTTGAACACCGATTTATTCAATTATTGGAATTAAAAATTAATCTAATTTGTCTTATAGAATTGAACGATATGCCGTAATATCGTGATCAAACAATTTATAAAAAATAATTGTCAAAATGATTATATAATGCCAATAATTTTGAAGGACATTTTTTCTTAGTTATATTGGCTCGGGTTGTTTTTGCCAGAAACAAAAATAGGAATGGTGGTGATTCATACATATGTGCATTATCGGAGTGGTGGAGGGGGTGTTTATTGGCGTGTGTGTCTGGGTTTGATAGTGTTGATTAATTGTGTGAGGAAGATGGTTGAGTTGGGGGTAGGGGGGCTCCTAGTGGGAATATGTATTTTCCAACCTTCACACCCCCATGTTCACCAATGACCTTCAAGGTGTCTAAATGAATTACGCATGTGCATGAAACATGCACCCTGTCTAATGCGTTCGCATTTTAAATAATTATTTTCCAATGTATATTAAACTTAGTTTGCCCGCTCTGAAAGAGAGTCATTCTGCATGGAAGATATATCTACATATCCGATCGTTGCTGATGTCCAGAGTACATGCTATACTTCAGCTCGTATTTCACTGACAAGGCCGATAACAGGCCGATCCCATGTTAAGGGGGTGGGCTGTATGGCAGTTTGACTTTATAGCTCGCATTTCCTGGAAACCGGCCACCGATACAGAGAAAACTGTACAAGTAGAGCGATAATGTGGACTTTTAATACATAATACTCGGGTATATCAATTGGAATTAAAAATCTGCGAACAGACATTCTTCTTCTGGAATGGTATCGCTTTAACATTACGTCCACGTCCTGGTTTGTCTTGTTAATAAATAAAAAAAGCCATAATTATTCAAGAAAACATCACGTTCAGAACAAATTATATAATTTTACCAAACTCAAGCAAAATTTTTGTTTGTTCTATTATGACGTAAAAAAGTGCCGTAAATGGGATTAATGACGTCATCAACAAACCTGTAAAGTGAATTTTCTACATAGTTTTGGTAAATATACATCTATTGGAATAAGTTGGTTAATCCTTACCCGTTGAACAGCCAGAGGTAAGGTGAATTCTTTACCACCCTGGAGTCGAAATCCCCAGGGTATATCTTCCCTCGATCTCTGAAGCCAAATCGTCTCCATTGTCCCCAAAATTCAACGTAATATTGGGGTTAGATTCCTGTTAGACACTCTGTAGAAGAAGTTTGCTGGCCTCACAGATGGGCCGTGTAGCCCAGTCGGGGTATCCGTTCACCGGCAGCCTCCGTACCACGCCAGGAGACGGGGGGAAACCTCAAAATAGAAACTTCTCCGTTACTTTGGCAACGGATTCCAGTTGCGTCGAAAAAGCTGCTCTAGCCTAGAACGTATGGCAAATTACTGAAGAGCTACATGTATACTGTAGTTATCATCTATAGTAAATTACAGTATACACGCTGTGTGAAACTTCTCCCGTGTTATAAATAGTTATGCTAGTCCCCTAAAGATGCATCTGTGAAACAGTAATGGTATATACAGGAATACCATTGTACGATGCATTTCATCAAACTGCTCCCATATTCACAGACTTCCTGAAAGTCTGAAGGTAAAAGTTGTTGTCTGGAAAATGATGGGTCGAGTCGAATATACCCGAGAAGATGGGGAGAAGAGGCTGATATAAGATAAGAAAAGAGACTCGGAGTAGATCGCCTAATGCCAGTAACGAGCTATTCAATTATTAAGTTCCATCTCAACACATAAGTCCACCATATGTGTTCAGTTGGGACAGGAGCACATTAGAACGGGGGCTCGCACCCCAGTTTATGTAATAACGCCGTCACCAAACAAAAATGCCCTATATAACGAGGGCTAATTTCCTCATGTAAGAACTCAATTCAATATTTCCGTAGTTTAAATTAGCTTCTGTTAATTGAAAATGAAAACATATAATTTTTCTAATTATTAAACTATCTGGGACTAAGTAACGGTCTTATAACCACTTAGGACCATCTTATCTTCTGAGTAAATATACATATTCGTGCAAGAATATTTGTTCTCTTTTCATGTTTTCGTCCAATTCTTGCATTAAAAAATGACTAAAATTTGCATGAGCGATACATTACGAAAAGATGACGTCGATAATGTCATCATAGCAGCCAATGAATTTTCGTTTAGATATGCTGACGATCAAACCCCAATTTTTTTCCGCATATATCATATACTAGAAATGAAATTGCCCGCTACGCGGACAGATACGCTCCATATGACCTACATATTAAGTCCATGGCGATAAACATTGGATATACATTGAACCATCCACCCTACTGAAGCCCCATGTAAGACAATGGGCTCGCTAGTAAGAGTATATGTCATCACTTACAGTGACTTACCTTCGATTATATTATAACCAAGAATGCTGCAGGAAAAACAAAGACATCCTTTTAATTTGCCACTGATACCCTATTATGTATATATATATACTTTAGCTGTTATGTATTTACTATCAACAACATCTGTATACATGTACATTATCCAATGGTTGCATTAGGTCAGTCGTATATATATATATATATATTCATAACATAGGGATGGTTAGCTACTGAATGTCGGATTTGACGCTATAGTTATCCGAAGCATTCTACACACAGCCTCAACAAGCATGTACATTCTTAATTAACTTCATGTCTATATTATAGCAGTACCTAAAGCAAAATTTGGACAATGGCTAGTTACTGAATGTGGGATCTGATGTTTGCACTTGCTTGTTATTCTGAGCATACCACAAACAGCGCCGGCATATATGTACACCACAACTTGCTCTCCGCTGACTGTACGTATTACATCCTCTATATACTTAATAAATGTACATAGGAAAATAAAAGTTTGGCGTGGTCACCCCCACTCCGCGATGGGGAAAAATATACATAGCACACCTCAAGTGCAACCGTCGATTTTCACCGTATTCTGTCTAGTGATTTAGGAATGCACGGAGACCAAATAAACAAACAAACAAAGACACACATCCGTCTCAAATTATGGTATATGATATATGATATTTTTTTTATTGAAGGGTAGCTGATATATTTGGCGAAATGCCCTCTTATGCCGATCACCCAACGCCAAAGCTGAATCAACCCGACCAACCAGGTGGGCCATAGGGCTCGAGCTGTCAGAAGACCTCCGTTAACGTTCTCACCCCTGTTTGAATATATCCACATATCGGTCACCAAAATCGTGGGCGCAAGAACGGATCCCCATCCGTTCTTGCGCCCACGATTTTGGTGACCGATATGTGGATATAAACCGTTTTCCATAGGCTATTAAATGTAGTCATTGCAGGAATTGTAAACTAGGGGTGGATGGCTTCAGCTGAATTCACCAAGAAACCGTGGTACCAGTCTAGACTGCTCATGATATATATTGATCATGATTTCCACGTAAAAGCGCGCCCATCACCAAAACCCCCAATTTTTCGCACAAAATTCACTCCACATTTTTTCGTAGATCATTTATTAGGATGCTGTTTTTTCAAATCGCTTCCTATTATCTCCGGGGACACGCCAATAACGCAGAAGATGTGTTTTAATCGCGAAATATTTTTCCCGCAATTTATAAATCTGATGAACTCGGGGAAGTTAGAAATTGTCAAGGAAGAAAAGTTCCATTTTACTGAAAAGTATACTATATGAAAACATATGCATGTAACAGAAACTGTATACAACGTCCAGAGTTTAAATTTTATAATTAGAAGTGATAAATTCGTCCTATTAATATTTTTTTGGAGAAAATGTGTAATTAATAAAGCTCTTTTACCGAGAAGATTTAAAAAGCGCACTCGTGATTCCGTCACGATTTTCTTGTGATTCCCTCACGGACATCCTTGGGTACTGTATGATAGTAGGAGATGTCATATAAGAATAATCAGACTGAAACAGAGCAGCAAAAAAATAGAGAAGCAACACTAGTCAAAACGAAGGACTTGCACTATGATTCTGTCACGGACATTTCCAAAGATTAGATAACGAAAATTCTGCAATATTTCAGAGGATGTTATACTTTATTTGAAACTTGACAGCAGTAACTAGGCGATCAGACGTAGGAAGTCTGCTTACAGAGAATAAAATTTCAATAACGAGCGCTTCAAACTTTTAAATTACCGTCCAAACCGTGATTCCGTCACGCTGGAATTCATGTGACACGGAAAACTTCACTTAGGAGAACATAAGATTCCCTGTGATGAATGATAATCGCAATTTCAACTGGACAGGAAAATAGAAATGCTTATATTTCTAGAATAACATAAAACTCTCTTCTTATATGCTGTGGTCATAGATAGGCGTCATATTCAACAGTTCACAGACAGCCATCGTCCACAATGATAGAACAACATCACGACATTACTCCCTTCGCATCAGAAGCATAGGTTTGGCCCTTGGAAAAGAACGAACTTTTCGCAAGAGAAATATTCGTGTTCATGTGTAACTACAGCAAAAACATACAGAAAAAGGGTGATGGACCATCGCCCTTTAATGGTGATGAGTTAGAGCCATTACCTTTAAATGGGGTCAGTCATCACCTATTAAGGGTGATGATTTTGCCTTATTACCTTTAAAATCAATTAACAATCTTTGCTCATTATTCTATAGAGGTGATGACCATCATTTTAAAAGGTGGTCCTAAAAAGGGTGATGGCTCACCTTTTCGGGGTGATATAGTTATCACCAATTTTCTGGCTCTGTACGTTGAGTGAAATTTTTCCAAATTTCTGATTGATATATTTGCCTATATTATACCTAACTGCAAACCAGAGAATAATCCCGATTTAACTATTGTATTTTGCCCGGAGTTATTTTCAAGTTGACCAGTCTATCACATGAAAAAAGGCACCTCTTAAAAGTAATCTGGTCACGAATCCTCAGGCAAACCACGTAATTCTCTCCAATTCGACTGCGGCATGATTAGGGGAGAGGGGGAATTTGGTTTTAATGTCACACTCAAGTTTGTTTCACTCATATGGTGACAGCCAGTATGGAATGTGAAGGCAGTCGGAGTCCCCGGAGAGAACCACCGCCCGTCGTCAAGTAACTGACAAACTTTCACACATGCACCAGCTGGGCTCGAACCCATGCCGGTTCGAGGCCAGCTGGTGCATGTGTGGAAGTTTGTCATCTGCATGATGGTACGTTTATTCAGGGGTAGAAGTGGAGATCAAAAAAAGAGAGGGATGAGCTTTTGAAACAAAATCGATGTGAACTACATCTATATAGTAAAGAAGTATTGTTACTCCGAATAACGACAGAAAAGTCATATTTTGGTCAATATTTCGACATATATTATTATGTCAATAATACATAATAATCAATATTGGTCAATATTTCGACATATATTATGTCATCATCAGTCCTGACGATGACATAATATATGTCGAAATATTGACCAAAATATGGCTTTTCTGTCGTTATTCGGAGTAACAATACTTCTTTACTACGTAAAGCTACTCAGTGGAACATCTGGATTCTACATCTATATTTTCCAACAATTTCTCAAAATGCACCAAAATATGTGCAATGATGCCTAGAATTTCAGCTTCGGTATTACTTTTTGGAACCTAAAAAAAAAAGAAGTATTTCTCCTGTTACAAAATCTGTTTCTCATACAGCGACCAGTGTTATCACGAAAAGGCAGACACTCGTGGATGACGTAACACAGCGTTGACTGACGCTTGAAATTAGGATTTTGGCTTTTTTCGCATATTATCATCCGAACGCATGGTACGATCACACGTAGACACTTCGTAGATGATATTTAATGTGAAATTCCCTCAGCTCTCTAAGATGTCCCTTATACATTTATTAGGGATATTTCAATGTACCGGTTTAAAAGTGAAGAATTCCCATCACGAAAAAAATGTCCGGGTCCTATATCTAATAACCTAGCTAAGACATTTTTCATGGTTTGCAACTCAGTTTTGACATATTTTCTCCATAAAGGCAAACATTTGGAAAGGGGCATTCTTTCATTTCACACCTGTATAGAAATGTGACACCTTCACCCAAACTGATTCAGTGTTTTCAATATAACCATATATCTGTTGTGATTGTGACCTCACAACGAACGATGATTTAGGTTGGAGTTAAACTACAAAACTACAAACACAAAGGCCCCAAAATAAAACTAATTTTAAACAACCAGAGGATATTTTACGGCACCTATGACTATTCATATCAAGCCAGAAATTCTCAGTTCTGCACAAAACGCTGTGTTTCACACAGAGGGAATACCAGACTGTAAAAGCGCATACTCGGAGGTGACGTAAAACAGCTTTGACGGACGTTTGAATATGGGCTTCTGTCAATTTTTGGCTTTTTGGTATACATTTTAGTATGGAATTTTTTTTAATATATCTAAAATATGACATCTTTAACCAAAACTAATCCACTGACTTCTGTGTCACTTTATCCCAATATTATATGCTATAAAGTCACAGAGTATCAGCTGGCAAATTTTCGTCGCTTCGGAGCGTGTAGATAGTTTGATAGAGGGTGGAGAGCATATACAGTCCGACCCTCCTTCCAGGCTTATTAGGTTTAAAGTAGCGAAAACTGACTCTTACAGGTTTTCTCGTTTGGTCCTCCTGATTTTTGCACTCAGGGGTATTTCCTACGATGTCATCCCTAGCAACCAAGATGACGCCCACAACAGCCCGAGACTGAGTATCACACTCGATAACTTATCCAATACTTCACCTAGCAACGAAGCGATCACCCACGAACATGACGATTCTGCATTTTCTGGTACCTCTCAAAGTAAACACGATTGTGTCCGTGCGCTCTAATAGACCTCAACCCTGATGACGTTTTGTCCTTTTTTCATTTACACGAGAAATTGTTCCTAATTTAATTCTCAACGCACAGTCAATCCACAAGGCGTAAAGTCTTGTGTGATGGGATCCTCACAACAGGGGTTCAATACACCCCTGACCGCAGTCGAATGCATTAGCACAGTTCCGAAGAATATACGAGAGCTATTCTGTGTAGCCTTCGGAACTGATTGAAACAGTCTACTGTCGAAGCTGACGTTTCGATTGGTCAATTCTCGATTTGAAGAGGGGACCTTCCAAACAGCACGGCGATGTAGGGGGAGAGGCTACTGATTGACAAACCGTAGGTTCATTGTTTTATTTGCTGACTAGCCTGAAATGACAGAAAGGCTGCCATAACAACATGTACATTATGCATATCTAGAACAATTAATAGGAACACGGCGCTTTGATTTGCGTTCAGCGACAAAGTTAAACAGTCGACATATGATCGTCTGACGAGCCGTCACCCCTATAGTGATAGGATACATTGTACACTACGGCAGTTCCATGCGCATGGGCTATATTCATGCGAAACACAACAAAAATCACTAACATAAACTCGCTAGCAGTGAAACCAGATTTTCGGAGATATTTTGTTAATAAATAATGAGGTTATTACAGTGATAGAAAAATGTTTGTATTGGCGGAGTAATCTCTACGTTGAGAGCGTTTTAATGATAATTTCAATTGTGGGCAGTGCCTATAGCCTAGACGATAGTCGTTCAGCTGACATGCGCTGTTCGGAGTTTGATGTGATGGACGTGTTCGTCCTGCTTTGCCCGTCCAGGAAGCTTGCATTGACTATTAAATGGATGTCGTGTTACATGAAGGAGATGGTAAGGTAATTGAATAGCATTATTATAATCCCCACCTGCCATTTCTCATGGGAGTACATTGCATCATGGGATAGAAGTAGGATAAAACGTCATCGGGTTTCAGGTCTATTGCATGGAACCCGGTACTTTCGCTTGCGGCTGTATGTTATCTTGTAAGCGACGAACAAATCACAGAATACGATACTTCCACACCGCCCCCACGCTCTGCAAATCCACACTCTAAATTGTCCATACTTTGAATAAATATACAAGAAAAATTTGCTCATCGTGCATTGCTGAGCAGAAGCTGCAATGCAGGTGACATCGGCCGAATTGATAGTCTGCGTCGTAAATGTTATCCTCGGTGCGATTATATCAGCGGTATAGCTGGATAAAAAAACTCATCCACACGATGAAGACATTTGGAGAAGATATAGGTTAAAAGATGAAACTGTATACAGAATAGAGAGTACATCGAACTTGTATGAGGGCTTGTTCATTTCTATACCAACGGCAATATAACCACTACATGAGCTGACTGACTCATACACCAACTATTACACATCAGGCATAACTGTTTTGATACGGTTGTTTAGACTGATGTATTTTCTCGACCTCGAGCTGTC
The DNA here is from genome assembly GCA_036873755.1 of Hanleya hanleyi. Taxonomy (NCBI): domain Eukaryota; kingdom Metazoa; phylum Mollusca; class Polyplacophora; order Lepidopleurida; family Hanleyidae; genus Hanleya; species Hanleya hanleyi. The sequence goes on along the minus strand of JAVTVY010026456.1, from coordinate 81,276 downwards.
TGATTGTTGAAGGGAGGTGTGTTGGATTTACATGATGTTCCAGCGATATCGTTGAGTTTAAGGTAAAAAAAGAAAATGTGCACACAACAGTTGCCTTCTCTTGTTCGCCCGCATTCAACTCAACCACAGCAATAAATTTAGAATGCCTATTTAGAATGTATCTAGTAATGCTCTGAATGTAATGGAATTTCATTCTGAATGTCAACACGGGGTATCTGTTTTATCAAATATTTCTCTAAACATTGCAGCACATTGTAATCCTGCAAGAGGTTTATTTCTATTCTCAGTCTGATTAAAAGCAAATCTAAAAGAAAACGTTCCCCATTTTATATGGTCTACAAGAATAGCTGGAGAGTGGTTTTTGTAGATCAGATTGTTTCTATTTTATATCTCGTGAAGCATGCATGGGCGAGAACTCTTGTTGTACCCGTCTTGGCGCAGGCGTCCTTTGAAACTGTCCAGGACTGTATTGGCACTAAGGGCTACGTTATTAGAATGAAATATACGAACCTTTTTAAATGAGTTGTTGATAGTCATTGACCTTGAGTGGACCTCGATCTTGGTACCCGATACATCACTTCCAATTAATTCATCCACTCACAATTTTTTTTCTCAGTGTTTTTAATCGCCAGTGACCTTGATCTTCGCCCTTCTGAATAGTTTTGTTGTGTGCCATAAGCCTAATAGTATAGAAAATTACAAGCGTCTGGTCCGTCATTCATAATTCAGCCGTCGTCCATTAAAGAATATCAGCGTCCATAATCCAAAGACCTATTCCATATTACATATAACAGTATTAGCACCAAATTTCAAAAGAGAATCATAGTATACATAAACATAGGCTACTTTCCTGCAAGAGAGAAGCGATCAACAGTTTTCAATGACGGATGCCGGCAAGACATCATGATGTTCCAAAAATATCAAATCCGTATCGCTGATCAGTATTCTTAATCCATAATAATCGTTGTAAAGTCGTCATCTAGAGAATGATGTATCTCAGCCACGCTTTGATTGTGACTGTTCATATGAGCACCATGAGGATCTTGAAGTACATGGGTTCATACGGCCCCTAGCCCCGGGTTGAGCAGAATTAGACACAAGTTACGAAACGTAACGCCATAGATCTTGCACGCTACGCTCGTATTTTGCTATTAGCATGCGATATGTATCGCCAAATTTGAGAAACTTTGAGTGGAGGCGCTTGGTGGTATAGCCTTGTTTTATAAGTTTCTGCAACAATGTTTTGTGACGTTGATTAAAATCGTCACATTTAGCACAGGATCTAGCCAATGCTACTAGGCGAGATATGAATACGCCATATGCAGGTCCCACTGGAATATTAGTGTCCAGAGAGGGATAGTTTACGATGTCGAAATTGTAATCATCTCTTTTGCCATTTATATAGCGATTATCCACAGCGAGAAGATCGTCTATATAGCGTTTGGTGAATGCGGAGGAACGGGCTTTAAATGGGTCGGTTTTTGAAAGCGCCTGCATATAGTCTGAATGCCTGCATATAGTAAGAACGATCTCTTAGGATTGACCATTGACTTGTGACTTTCTGTCACTTGATTAAGGGGTGGACGCTTTGGGCGATAGGTGGGCCATACCTCGTCGTAATGGGTCGTGTTTGGTGCGTCATGGTGCACATGCGCAGTCGAAGTGTAGTACAGAAAGATGGCATTTGGAGGTGCGCAGGGGCCTGTTTGGCCGATAGATGAGCCATCCTTGCTCTAAATGGGCTGTACAGGGTGTCGTCTTGAAACACTCGTGTTATGGACTACGTTTGAGGTGCGTTTACGTCGTCATGGCGCGCTCGTGCGCACGAGGAATCATAGAGAAAGGGCATGTTCGGCACCCTCTAACCCAAAGAGAGTCTCTTGATAATCTGGAAGCTACGCTGAAGCTACATAGATCGTGCATCGTGCAATACATAGTCGTATTGAAGCTCTCGTGGTGTAGAATACGACTGGGGTGGTGATAGTGGAATCTGGCATCATGGTGCGCATGCGCTCTCAGGGTCAGTAATAGAAAAAAACAACGCATTTTTCGCTGCGTACAGGGGACTAGACGCTTATATGCCGTTTCTTATGCATTAGCCCATAGGGGCGAGCATGTCGACCTTGGACGTTGGGGGTGAACATTGAGCTCCTGAGAAGAATATTGAGAGAAATAACGTCTTCAGTAACAGGGAAAGTGATCGAGCGCGCATTGGATGGGTGAACCGTACACTCCTATACACACGCAGGTACGACCAGATGCAGAAACCAGAGGGTCTGGACTTGCCGCGGTCGGGTTCTATTGGGTACATTGCGCATGCGTATCCGGAAGTGTAACGCACTACCAGGAACGACAGGGCGTGTTTTTATTTGCGTACACTTCGCCATCCATAAGATGGCTTGCGAATCGTGTGTCGCCATTATCGCGGAGCGATATCCGATACTTTACCGTATACTATTCGGTCTTCATCCGGCGGAGAACAGGCTCGAGAAATCTGATAAATTACAGGATTTTCAAACCACTTCTGAAACATATATTGTCTGGGCTTACAGGAGATACAGATATGAATAACTTCCGTACCATCCAAGTGGTGTTGTAGATCTGTACTTTTGAACAGGTAGGACAGTTGGCTGACGACATCACGTGGTATTGTTTTCGGGGGAATCCACGTTATAGTTGCCGAAAGTAGGCTGAAAATGGATACACATGATCCCAGGATCGGTCTTACCGCGTATAGATGACCCATATGGTTACAGGTGGGGTGTGTTTTGAATAGGACATTACCCAATTGTGGTAGAGTTACCATGTCCTATACCGAGAACCATAGTGCCTAGAGACATGGGAATTTCACCAAATGAATCGCCTAAGCCCAGGTTTCCGCCCTCTTGCTAACGTATTTTTAGCGCATTGAACTTTGTCCTCTGAGTCCAACATCCGGGTCCTTTGTCACGTGACTGGAAGCGACCTTTGAACCCTGCGCACCATATTCATCCGGTATTGTGTGCATGAGCAGGGATCAAAGGTCACTTTCGATCACGGGACAAAGGACCCGGCTGTTGCACAAGTGAATTAAGGTGTAATGTCGCGTTCAGCAATATTTCAGCTATATAGCGACGATCAAACAAAATTCTAAATATTCCAACAAAAACAAGTTAATAACCCATAATCCTGAAGTAACCAACACAGCATGCACACCAAAAAACATGTACATACATTAAAACTTATGCAACAAACCGATTTCTCTCAAATAACCTAAAATACAGTCTTCATTTACTCGACTAAAAAGATCTACTCAAGTAGCTGCTTGAAAAAAAAATCTCTTACAATCTTAAAATCAATACAGTCGGTCAGAATATGTTTCACTATGAGATCTGCGTGGCATGGAATACATCTCGGGACTGGTTCCTTTTTTAGTAAATGTTCGTGAGTTAATCGTGTATGGCCGATTCTACATCGCCAGATCATGGTTCATCGAAACGTTTCTGGCTACTCGGATGAGTATATCCTACAGTTTTTTTAAACTCATGAAGTTTGTTGTTATCCACAGCAAAGATTGAAACAGCTTTCTCACATAAGAACAGATAGAGGGTCTGAAATCACTATATGTATTATATAGAGCTGCCCTATAGCCATTTCATCAGCTTCAGTATTTCCTTTGATGCCAACGTGGCTAGGCAACCAACAAAAAACGGTCATATAATTGCAGAATGTTCAAGATGGTGGGATGAGTAGAAGTTCAACGCTCAATCGCTTGAGGCATGACAGTGAATCTGAGAATATGACATATTTTCCTCCTATAGTAGATCCAATACCTTCTAAAGCTGACAATAGAGCTTGGATTCGGCAGCGAAAAACGCACTTTTACCTGAAAGTCGAGGTTTTAAGTTTTGGAACTAAAGATAATAGCACTATAAACAGGAGAATCTTCTATGATTATCAACGGTAATATGATTTTGTCGAGAAAAGGATTGCATACTTTGTTCATTTACATAAAATGATGGATGTTGCGAATGAATGTGCTTCATACTAATTATCAGGCCTGGGTGCATGGCGTTGTATGTAATCAAGCTATCATAGGTTTACTTCGTATGGCAAGCCATTTTGGTATTTATTCGTTCATTTTTTATATAAAAAATTCTAGCTATTTTTGCTATAAAAAAGTTTTTTTTGAAATCAAAAAATTATTTTTGATATCAAAAAAGTATTTTTGATATCAAGAAAAGATTTTTAATATAAAAAAAATAAAGCTTTAAATTTTTAATATAAAAATGAATGAGTACTTGCTCCCACGGCTTGGCGTATAGCATATAATTGCCCCGTATGAACACATTTTTCGATATCCAACATTTTTATTTTTGATATCGAAACAAGTATTTTTATATAAAAAAAAAATTATAAAAAATTTATATGATGCCAAAAATAAACGAATAAATACCAAAGCGGCTTGCCATTCATTCCGTGTACGATAGACTGTGAAACAGGTTCGATAACCATAATCAGTGAATAGGGAACAAAGGTTTAATAGATAAACAAAGGTACAAAAATAATGACTAAAGGTAACAAAAATGACAAATGATACAGATGGATAACTTCCGTATCATCCAAGAGGTGTTGTAGGTCTGTAATTGTGAAGAAGTAGAACAGCACATGACTCGAAAATGGCGGGTTACATTGGGGTTATGTAGGTAGAGTTTACCTGATTGGCTGACGACATCACGTGGGGTTGTTTTCTGGGGAATCCCCGTTATAGTTCTTGAAAGTAGGCCGAAAACGGATACTCACGATCCCACGGTCAGTCTTACCGCGTATAGATGACATAGATTATAAGCTACAAAACAAAGAACGAGAGAAGTGATCAGCTGACCCTTTTGCCGCCGGCATTGATGTATGATGCATATGCATCAATAAGTTTTCTTGTTGTCTTCTGTAGTATTCATCTAACCTGTGGGCAGATACTGTGCGAATGATTGTACAGGCACCTAATCCATAAACCAATAATTACAAAGGGGACACATAGCATAGAGTTGCTCACCTTTTCTTAACATGAATAGATGGCGCTGCGAAATGTGGGATCGGGACATCCTGGTACAGTCAGAGTTTCTATTTGATCTGGCCCAGTGTACAAGGAGAGTGAGATGAAGAGCCAGATACAGCAGGAGGAATCTCCCCATATGTCCAGTACAAGATGATACTGAATCGAAACATTATCACACAATGTTACCAGGCAAATCATCTTTATCAAACATAATCAATATAAAGATATTTGATTTTACATGCTTTTGATGCGTGTGGTCCCTTGATTTCGATTTTACATTTCTTAACCCTACCTGACTTGGGTTTTTTTTGCACAGGACCGTGTCTCGAACCAATGAAACTATGCTGATAAATAAAACAATGGTGATTGATCGATGTTGAATCGATATTATTGTTGCTACCACACGCTACCGTATAACCACTGTACTTTGTATATACATTGGTATACGGTAGTACTTTGTATATACATTGGTATACGGTAGCATTTGGCTACAACAAATTATATCGATTCAACATCGATTAATCATAATTGTTTTGTTAATCAGCATCGTTTCATTGAATTGAGACACGACCTGTTGGACCTTTCCAGGCCGGGGTGAGGGTAGTTCAATCTTGAACGTCGCTCGACTGGGCTTGCGGGGGGGGGGGGGGGAGAGAAACTGAATAATTTCTTCGCAGAAACTTAAGTTAGTAAATAATAATCTGATGTGAAACAAAACAGGCCGGGGGTTGGGGGGACAGAAACTGAATAATTTCTTCTCAGAAACTTAAGTTGGTAAATAATAATCTGATGTGAAACAAAATGGTTTTTGACGAAAATTGACGCAAACATCACTTTCTGGGACCTCACATGGCCGCCATTTTGAATTTTCTCATGACCCTCTGCTCTAGGTTATATGCAAATAGGTTCAAACTGACTCCAATATAAGAAACTAGAAACTACAAAACAGAATTCTTGTCTGTTCTAGTTAACTAGGTGAACTATTTTCGAAAACTAACCATGGGTTGGTTTACTGGTTTATTATTGTTTGCAAACATGCTTAGAATATCTTGTGGTAAATTATGTCCAATTATAGTGCTATTTAATTCGGGTATAACAGCTAACATGAATAAGATAATTTCTATTGTAGGAGCACCAATGTCTGACAGGGTACAAAAGTGTGTCAAACTATAACAATAGATCAGTTTGCTCACCAAATTTGGAAGACTGGTGTAATACAATAAATGAAGTGCATAATTACTGAAGTAGAGCGGGTAGATCCAGGATGAACAGATAGCATAGATGGCGCTGCGAAATTTGTGATCTTGACATCCGGGTAGTCAGGGTCTCTGTTTGAAGCAGGGCGGCAGCAGGTATTCTTATTATCAAATTGTAAAACTTTCAATAGAACGATGAAATATGGAACTGTTAAGCAGGCCAGGAATCGAGAGCTTGCGATTCCTGACATTACCTTATAAAAATTCAATTCAATTCAGTCTATATTGTATATAAACTACATAGTTCTCTGTGGCGTAGTTTCCAATATCTTCGTTCGGTCCTGTGATAGTTATCGGTGGGGCATGTACCGTACAATAATAACAAAAAACTTTAATGTAATAAATATGTTAATAGAGCATGTAGAACCCAAGCGTTGAGCAAATAACATTGGCCTAGACTTACTCTCCTCTTCCGAATATCAATAGATAGCGCAGCTGCTGCGAAATTATGTGGGATCTGAGCAAATGTCTTCGTTTCTCAGGGTACCCTTATCGAAATGAAATGCTGGGTAATTGCTGGGAAAGTTCTGGAAAAGTACTGGGCATGCTGGGATTTTTGTGGGATGCGCTAGGATTTTGCTGGGTTGTGAATCTGAATTGCTGGGAATTTGCTGGGTGATGGATTCGGATCTGGTGTAGTTGCTGGGATTGGGATTGTGGTGGTAAACTCCTGGGATTTCTGCCCATCATTTGCAGAATGATGGTTAAATGATGGATAATGATGAGTTAATGACGGGCTGAACCGATATGAACAAAGTTAATGCTGGGAAAGTGCTGGGTGCACTTTTAAAGAAACACAGTCAATGCTGGGAAAGTGCTGGGCTTCCATTCAGAGAAGTGCAGAAACAAGTTAATACTGGGAAAATGCTCAGCATCCTTTCAGACATGTACAGAAACTAAGTCAATGCTGGGAAGGTGCTGGGCATCATTTCAGAGAAATGGAGAAACAAAGTCAATGCTGTTAAAGTGCTGGGAATCTTTTCAGAGAGAAAAAAAAAAACCAAAAAACCCAAACAAACTAAGTCAATGCTGGGAAAGAGCTTGGAATCATTTCAGAAAATATAGAAACAAAATCAGAAAAAATATATAGAAACAAAATCAACGCTGGGAAACTGCTGGGCATCCTTTCAGAGAAATGAAGAAACAAAGTCAATGCTGGGAAAGTGCTGGGCATCCTATCAGAGAAATGAAGAAACAAAGTCAATGCTGGGCATCTTTTCAGAGAAGTGAAAAAGCAAAGTCATTGCTGGAAAAGTTCTGAGCATCCTTTCCGAGAAAGAAAGAAACAAAGTCAATGCAGGGCATCCTTTCAGAGAAACAAGACCATGCTTGAAAAGTACTGGGAAACCTTTCAAAGAAGCATGCAGTGTCAATGCTCGGCAATTGCTGGGCACCAAGGTTGATCACAAAGTTGATCCATGGGCAAATGATATATGAACATAAAAGTAATCAGTGATAATAATTAAAGTGATGGGTAACATTATTATGTTGGGATATTGATGGGTAGATGATGGGCAAATGGTGGAATTTGTTGACGTTGTAACGATGCATTTCATTGGTTGAACTCAACTGTCCAGTAGAAAACATTGTCTTTTTTCAGCTACTGGTGGACATTTTGAACTTGTCTGAATCATCATGCAATTTGAGTTCCACAGATTGCATAATTACAGGAACATTTTATCAGTAGTTGAAATGAAATTTCACGATCTTCTCGCTGTGAATAATCGCTATATAAATGACGCAGTGAAGGATATATAACCACCTTCACAGGATTTGAAGGAAACTACAGATAGCCTTACAGGCACATCATATTTAGATCTATATCTCTATAAAAATGAAGCGGGCATTCTCTCTCGTCGACTTTATGACAAAAGAGATGATTACAATTTTGACATAGTAAACTACCCCTTTCTGGACAGTAATATTCCAGTGGGACCTGCATATGGCGTATACATATCTCGCCTAGTAGCATTTGCTAGATCCTGTGTTAAATGTGAGGATTTTAATCAACACAAAACATTGTTGCAGAAACTTATAACACAGGGCTATACCACCAAGCGCCTCCACTCAAAGTTTCTCAAATTTGGCCATACATATCGCATGCCGATAGAAAAATACGAGCGTAGCGTGCAAGATCCATGGTGTTACGTTTCGTAACTTGTGTCCAATTCCGCTTAACCCGGGGCTACGGCCGTATGAACCCATGTACTTCAAAATCCTCGTGGTGCTCATATGAACAGCCACAATCAAAGCGTGACTGAGATACATCATTCTCTAGATGACGACTGTACAACGATTATTATGGATTAAGAATACTCATCAGCAATACGGATTTGATATTTTTGGATTTGTGGATGATGGACGCGGATATTCTTTAATGGATGACGGCTGAATTATGACTGACAGACCAGACGCCTGTAATTTGTGTGTCTGTTTGTGTAAGTACATGTATTTACAATAAAATTTAATTCAATGGCTGAATTAAGGATATTGATCCCACCTGTAGACAATTTTACACCACCTCAAGAATTTGTCTTTGTACAGCTAAAAGTATGCCTTGTAGTCCTGGTAAGGTATATATATACATATATTCACTGTAAATCTGTTGTGAAGATATTTGAATTTAAAAAAAATTAAAAAAAATCTTTTTTAAATGGCTATTTTCAAAAAAGTATTCAACTTATCGTAACTTACATCACCATTTCCTGTAGAAGACAACTCTAACGGAAAATACGGTCTCAATTTTGTCAACTTTGGTCTAGTTCTTATTCTATTGACGTTTAACTCAACTTCAAAGTTCAAAACTGTGAGTTGCTCGATTTTGTAAAGAAATATTTTATTAAATGTCAGTTATCATGATAACTGGATCAAAATTGATGAAAGTGAGACACGGATTTCTTCTTGGAGTTGTCTTTTACAGGAAATCATGATGCAAGTTACGATAAGTTGAACACTTTTTTGAGAATAGCCATTTAAAAATTAAAATTAAATTTTAAATATTTGTTTTTAATCCGAATATCTTCATAACAAGGTTTACAGTGATTTTTTTTTTATATTTGGAATCATTATGAAATGGGCTTTCAAGAAAAAGATACTTTACCATAGCTGTACTTTTAGCTGTATAGAGACAATTCTAGAGAGTGTGTACAAATGTATGCAAGAGGGCTCAGTATCCTTAATACAGTGATCTAAGTGACAGCAACAACAACAACAGCATACAAGTGCACTTGCCTGGTAATTAAATTGTAATATGAATGCATTTGGGAAAATATTGCCCCTGTTGTCCAGATTGGTCTTGGGTCAAATTGTTCTTAGAATATAAATAGTTTGGTGGAATATAAAGTTTGTTAATGTATTTTTTAATCCAGCATAATCACAGCAGTCACCTAGCACAATCCCAGCAGTCTACTATGGTTGATGCGCAGCGCAGTCACAGCTGTGTTTTAAGTTAGTGATGCCCAGCACAATCCCAGAAGTCTCCCAGCACATCCCCAGCAGTCTTCTATGGTTGATGGCAAGAACAATCTGAGGAGTCTTCTCTGGGTGATGGTGCCAAGCACAACCCCAGTAGTCTTTTATGAGTTATGGTGCCCAGCACAATCACAACAATCTTCTCTGGTTAAGGCCCTGCACAGTCCCAGCTGTGTTCTATGGTTGATGGTGTCCAGCACAACCCCAGTAGTCTTCTACGGTTGATGGTGCCCAGTACAAACCCAGCAGTTTTCTATGGGTTATGGGGCCCAGCACAAACCCAGTAGTCTTCTGCGGTTGATGGTGCACAGCACAATTTCAGCAATCTTCTATGGGTGATGCTGCCCAGCAGTCTTCTATGGGTGATGCTGCCCAGCAGTCTTCCAGCAGTCTTGCTAGGGGCCGTGTGGTCATATCATCCAAGTTGCCACATGAACAGGTACAATAAAAGCGTACCTGAGATACAACACATATCATGAATCGTTAGATTCTTGGTATGTGCTTTAGAATAGGTTTACCAGAAGACTATTCTGTGAAGTCATGTGACGCAGTCAGTATGTCGGCACCTCTTCCCACTTCCCTTATATGTGTTGTAATTTTATGATTGATGTCCAGCACAAAATCCCAGCAGTCTATGGTTGATAATGACCAGCACAATCTCATCAGTCTTATATGGTTGATGGTGCCCAGCACAATTCCAGCAGTCTCCCAGCCCAATCGCAGCAGTCTTCTATGGTTGATGGTGCCCAGCACGATCCCAGCAGTCTTCTTTGGTGGGTGGTGCCCATCACAATCCCAGCCCAACTCCTACAATTTTCCTTGGTTTACGATAGCCGGCAAAATCCCAGCACTCTTCTGGTTGATGTTGTCAGGCACAATCCCAACAGCTAGTCTTACATGGGTGATGTACATGTTTGCGCCCAGAACAGTCCCCGCAGTTTCCCATGATTGATGGTTCCCCGTACAATCCCAGCAGTCTCCAAGCACAGACGTCCCAGCAAATTTTTTGTAGGTGATGGTGACCAGCACTATCACAGTAGTCTGGAGTGAGTGTACATGCCCAGCATAAACCCAGTGTTCTATGTGTGAGCTCGGGGTGCCCAGTACAATCCCAATTTTCAAATTGGTGATATGTTTCAAAGCTTAATTCGCTGAATTAGACAATTCCAGCAGTTAGTCTAGCTATGAGTGTAGCACATTTCCCAAATTGCAAGATCCCAGAATAATTTTGACTGCTCAGCACATCCCCACCAATCACGATGGCTCTTCCATACAAGTGACCATTTTCCCGGCAAGATTGCTCAGCATTTCGCCCAGCAAATTACAAGCGTCTAGTCCGTCATTCATAATTCAGCCGTCGTCCATTAGAGAATATCCGCGTCCATAATCCAAAGACCTATTCCATATTCCATATAACAGTATTAGCACCAAATTCAAAAAGACAATCATAGTATACATAAACATAGGCTTGTTTCCTGCAAGAGAGAAGCGGTCAACAGTTTTCAATGATGCCGGCAAGACATCATGATGTTTCAAAAATATCAAATCCGTATCGCTGATCATTATTCTTAATCCATAATATTCGTTGTAAAGTCGTCGTAAAAACACAGATCACGCCCAGCAATTCTTCTCCAGTAAGGGACGTGTACACAGTCAATTAAGTAATAGTGTATCATAAGGATTAGCGAACCACTTGGTCTTTAACGAACGATGTATCTGTAAAATCGTCATTAAAATCTCGCCTTTCTGGGACTTAAATAAGTGGTCTGTTAAAACTGAACAAATAGATATAAAACATCACGACAACTCTCCGGTTCGTCGCTTTATGGCGAGGCTGACGGTGCTCTGACCTGACCTTACCTGACCTGGCATGCGTGAGAGAACATGTCATTTCTGTTTACTTGTGAAACGTGGTGCAGAGCGTTTTGTGGATTCGTGGACAAGTATTGTTAAAATCGCTAACAACTAGTTAATTAGCAGGCGGAAGCTTTTGAACTTTGCGACAACTAAAAATTCATGTTTGTGTCATTTATCTTGTGGTTATTCAAGGAGTATCGGATCAGTCAGATTGTTTCACACGTTTGCAAACGACATGCGTGTAATACATAAAGGGATAATCTCAAAATCTCGATTTTCGGTTTTAAATGACTATATTAATTAATTTTTCCTTCAAATGCTGACATTTTTTCCTCGAAATTTTAATGACAGTTAGGCCTACCTATTTCTAACAACTCCAGAAAGCTTTCAGGCACAATGGTTTCATTTAATTTCAATATATACGTCTATACACGAACAAAAAAATCAATCCGTATTTTGAAGTAGTTGGACTTGAAATGAGAAAACAAATGTTAAGAAAAAAATCAATAATCTTGCCATTCTCTTCTTATAATTTTATACAAAGGAGAATATGTAAGAAGAATATTTCAGATTACAGAATCTAAGAATATAATTCTAAATAATCTATTAGATTGATTTTCAATCTACATTTGATGCATTTTTTTTGTTTTTCAATATAATTCCAATATTCTCAGACTAAAATGTAATTTTTTCGGTGCGCAGAACAGAATGAATCTAATGTAGACTGAAAGTGCGATCTAATAGATCCTAATACACTGGAATTTTCAAGCTGATAGATTAATTTACAATTGGAATAGATTGATAGCTAATTCCAACTTAATTGTGTAAGAGGTTGTTTAGATACTTTATGCATTTATAGACCTATGCGCTTTTATTACAATTTTACAAGTTAACAGTCAAGTCTATTGTGGCAGTCATTCCCATTGTACAAAGCCGGTTTTCTTAAACCTCGAAGCAGAGGAGAGAGGGTGCGAAAAGCAATGAAACTGGTGACGGAAGAGAAGGTAACGGAAGAAAAGCTGCTCGAACATGTCATGTAACATAGACGTACATTTTGTACATAGACGTTGATAAGAGGAAAGGGCCAAAAACTGTTTTGTTCTCAAGAAGAATAAACTGCAATGGACACATGATTATCAGAAATGGCAAAGCGGGTATGGTTCTAAAGACTAAAGAATATCTTGAACACGTTCAGGTCATTGTCATCAAAGAGAAATGCACATCGCCGTAAGAGGATGGAAAACCAAAAGGATGTAATCCTTTGAATGGTACAAGCAAGGGCACAGTGATACATTATACAAAGAAAGTGTTTAGGAGGTTCATCGATTTTTTTCATGACCATGCTGGTCCAGACAGATCACAGCTATTGATGGTTGATAGTGTATCAAGCCATGTCGATATGACGGTGTTTCAGCATTCAATGGAGAAATGTCTTGAAATATACAGACAGGTGCCAAACACTACATACTTTGGATCGCCTTTAATCCCGGTTCTGCTGTGAATAGATCAAATTTTTGCTGAGAAGCTGCGAGAGCGTTACAGTGTCTTCTACAAACCTTTCCTCATCATCATCATCATCAACAGCTTTAAGACAACGTTGATTTACCCAGTAGACTGGTAGAGGATGAGCTCAAACCGGGTCTTACTCATCGGCACAAACACGGACAGCCGACAGACGACAGACCACGAAACCAGTTCCGAAGATGTGACTGAGCAGCCTCCAAAAGGCCAAAGGTGCGTTGGAAACTTCGAGTGCAGTCTTAACAACGCCGGTAAGACAAACACATTAACAGCGAATCGAAGAGAAGTATGACGTGGTTGACAGTCTCTTGTGTTTGACACATACAAATGGAAAGATCTCAATGCTGATGGAAAGATCTCAATGCATTGAGTAGCAAGGGTACAAGCAGTAGCCTTCAAGTTGATATGGTAATCTTTGACACATTTGCGGATGATGATAGCCCGGTTGGTATGCATCACAGACGCATTTCTCCTGGCTTAGGCCATACAGAACCACCAAAAACCAAAGTAACCTATTCAGACTCTTCTAGATAACCTGACAGTCAAGGAGTGTCTGAGATAGATGACATTGAAATAATTAGTCAAACCGCAGAAACTGGCAGAGGGAGAGAGAAAAAAGTCATGGAAAGGTGTTTGGCCAAATGCGAAAGGGAAAAGGCAAAAAGCATGAGGATGAAGACAAAAAGAGATACCGCATTCAAGAGATTTTCCCTAAAACGCACGGTAAATTATAAATTATCCATCGATGGGGTGTCCGAAGGCGAGGATGTTATGTTTGTATGCAGTGCGGTTTATCGTGGGAGGAAGCAAAGGATAAAGCCATTAATCGTGTTTGGGTAGAATGTGGAACGTGCAACGCTGGATGCACGAATAATGCATCCCACTGGGTGTAGATAAGCCGGCCTTGAACACGAAAGACCTGGCGTTTGTTTGTCACACATAGTTAGACATTATTTGAACGTCTTCGTGATTTGAATAGTTTCAGCCAAGTTTCAATTAGTTTTTCAGTTTTTAGTCAGCTTTCAATCAGTGTGATTTGAAAATTTATCATGTTCTATAGTATGTGTGTGTATTCTCTAATTTCATGATTTTTTTTCAGGACAGGGGTATAACTCTAACAAAAACTGTATACCAATATGCATGGCCGACTATCATGTCTTGTATGGAGACGACCATTGGGAGATTTTCTAAATCATCAACATGATCTTCTTACAGATGAAAAGCGACAGTTGAAGCTAAAAGACAGTTTACCTATTGGTCATGTGCCAAGAGGACTAGCTGGTACATTTACTGACATCTTGGAGGACGGTGGTGAAATTACAGCAATTCCCACGGGCGTATCAACCCCAAGTTTCCCGTCGTGGCCAGCTGCTATAGGAGGGTTGTACTTCCATGTGACTATAGTATTTGGAAGTATAATATTCAGAAATCTCAGCAAAGCTTACGTGATTCCCTGGACAGAATGCTGGAAAATTCTTTTATTGTCTTATTTGATTGTTCAACAATATCTTGATGTTTTGTGTCACTTATCATTTAATGTGTTCAGTAAAATTACTACGCGACTGAGGTCATCTTCAAATATGTTTGTTGGGCATAACCTGGCTCGATCTATGTGGCATTTACTATTACAACACAGCTTATTATATTCACTGTTCCAGGGACATATCAGCATTGTAAAAACAATCCTTCTGCACATTATCTTTGCGAACTGATCCAATTGACAGATAGGTCATTCGATTTCCCACACCCCATACTTGGTTGATGCTAAATTGTTGTAAGAGGTTCTGTTTAACATTTAATAACGGTTTACTGTTTTTGCGAATAATCGAAGTTAAAAGAAAACAGACTTGAAACCCTCCATTACCGCGCCTGTTTGGAAACGACCCATGACTTCGTAGCCAGCAATCGTAGCGAATGTTCTGGGCGACATTTCCATTGTAGCGCCAATAACGTCACAAAGCTAAAACCTAATGCCCATGTATACGTCACGATGATGTCCTCATAAACAATTGATGTGCAACGTATACGTCACAATAGGACGTCCGACACAACCGAATGGTCGATGTTATATCACGTGATCGTAGACTCTGACGTCACAGATCAGAGGTTACTGCTTTAATACGATTTTCACTTTATAATGTGATGGTGGTTCCCGTCTGTTTATGAGGGCATTATCGTGACGTCAACAAAGACAGTCTGTTTTAACTTTGTGACGTTATTGGCGCTACGTGGGCCTGGCTTTATGTGATTCTTTGACTCTGTGTTAAGGGAGACTTTTACTTAAAAATCTGATTAATAAATTTTTCCCAGTCCATATGGACAATTTTACACAAGTTTGAAAAGGAAGTTCAAACTCATCAGTGTTCAAAATATCAGCCCTCTAGACCATTTCTTTCTGTCGAAAATCAACTTCGAAAACAACTGTATTCAATTCAATTTTCTGAGTACACAAATATACTAAATATGTTTTAAAATACCTTGCATTTATCGAATAATCTTTTCTTCATAATCACTCTCCTAATCTTAGAAGTTTTTTTTACGTCGTCCCATTCCACTCATATTGATGATCTGACGCCTATCCTGTTGGGGCTGTTCATCTTCACTCTGTCTGAACCAGGGCGCGGATATTCTCTAATGGACGACGGCTGGATTATGAATGACGGACTAGACGCTTGTAATTGTGCCTCTTTGTAACATCCCTCGGTTTAGTGGTTGTCGGTGTAACACGTTGAAGTACAGATTCCTTCAACCTACGGCCTTCAGAAGTAGTTGGTTTGAGAGAGAACATTTTTGCGTCTTCATACGTTTTCATAAATAAAGTAATCGAGTCTCCTCGGATGAATACAAAGATTTATTAATGAAATGTATTGACACCAACAACATGCATCGAGAATTTGGTCAGATTGAAATGGCGGAAGTTAAAGGGATTGGTTATGTAGTCTCCATTTGCTGACTTCGATGTGACGAATCCAATTATCAGACTTGAAGGAGTTATGGACTGAACCATATTATTCCAGTTGTACATAAACTGTCCAGCACGTATGTCCGTAGTTCCCTCTGGGTGAATAGATAATTCGCTGCAGTTCGTCCTAGAACTTTATTATGACCCCTAAAACAACTGGATTCACTCGAACTTGTCAAACTTTGAAGTGAATACCTTATACAACGAGTTCCTTAGCTCGGTTTTCTCAGCTAAAGGAAGATAAACTGTGGTAAAGCTCGACTCGAGTACATTTGGTAAAATGGAGCCTTTCATTTCCAATGTTCTGCTCTTATTGATTTGACGATGTCTAAACAATAAATCTACCCGCAGTGGGATCAAGGCTATCTACAGTATCATCAGAATCCTTCACGTAAAGTTGGGTTGGGAGTTGAATATTTTTCGTATTTCTCTAAAATTCACTATTGTTTGAATGTATGCCTCGTACAGAAAGCTGACAGTTTTGGAAGTTATTAGTTTTCCCTGCATCCTGACTTCGACTTGCGACCACATTGACTGTAATAATAGGTTTATGGGACCGCATTCCCACCGCATCACTTTGGATTTAACGTATAGTTTACTACGTTTAAGATCTGTATTATCCAGACCCTGATCGGAAAACGTCAAAAAAGTCGACAGGAGAGTCACCTGTAATTTGTGAAGATAGTCTAACTTCTACAAAATACATTCATTCCACTTCTGTGGAGAAAGGTTGAACAGGTTTAATTCTCTAGGTCGATATTTCTCAAATTTTATTCCATTATTAAGAGATGAAGGGATGTCTCTTCAAATCGACGAGGGTTGCGTGAGGAATGAAGCTGGTTTACCTCGTTCATTCTTTATATATATTTCGATATAGCGGAAATCGCTAAGGATTGTGGGAAGATGATGTGGAGATGACGCCGCTAATCACATTTCTAACCAATCCTCCAACCTCAACATCACGAAGTAGTGGTGCTTTCTTATTTTCGACATAGGATGCACCGCATATCTTGGAATATACGTGTTAAATCATCACTCTCGCCAATGTTTTCTCACTTCGCCTATGGTTTCTACCTTTGTCTTTCTACATGAACAGCTGCAATAAAAACGCGGCTGAGATACTAAGACTATGTCCGAGAAATCCACCGCATTCTCGGGTCTGAATGTTAGGTGACGAGGGATGCTTTCCTGCAGTCATATGATCATATCATTCTAAATTACTTAGTGGGTTTAACTAACACACCCAATAGTATACATAGCTTACGTACAGTTCTTTATGCGTTACCTCTGGGAGCTTCAAATCATATAGCCAGAGATATACAACAATCTGCCTCTTCGAGGATATATAATACCTCCCAAAATCACTAAAGTATGTCAAGATATAGCGTAGTTTCGGTTGTATCGTCCAGTGAACATAATCAAAACATCCCAAGATCGGCTTTTCTTGAAACTCAACTACTTAGATAAAGGACTGGACATTATTAATTTACCCCGAATCCTGAATGATCCAGTGGTACGCAACGCTGTACCAAATGATTTTAAGTTCACAGAACCTCCTTGCATTTCATATAAGTATACTAAATCTATAACCACCAAAATATTCAATTACTCTAATGCTGTCAAGGAGTTTGACTGCAGCTTATACACGTCGGGAGGCTATAGTTGTGATTGTGAATCGTCGAACTTTATTTATACACGATGTAAACATATTGTGACTGGTAACCTTGATGTGGTGAGTGATAAGGACCTAAGATTAATCCTGAGGAAGGGACCTAAATATAGAACGTCGAGAAGAATAAATCTGAAGGCCGATCAGAAGATAGTCCTGTCTGCTTTGGAACAGTACGTTATTGATTGGTCTAAGCGAGAAAAAGTTGAACCAACAGTGCTCGCTGATTGGCTGGACCTCACCAAGAGAAAGGTCGTTGAAACAATCTGCCATATTGACAGAAAAAACCTTCCCCAAGCAAAACAAGTACTGAGAAACCTCAATTCGAAAGAAGTTCTAGCAAATCTCCGGAGTAAATTCGTCATAGTCCCAGCAGACAAAGCTCCAAATAATGTTACTATCACCAGGTGCTGGTTAAAGAATTGAGTGTAAACATATTATCAAATACGTCTACTTACCCTCAAACTGCATTTACTTTGGAAGATTTATGTAACAATCACAAAACGTTTCTCGGGGAAAGAGGTATTTGTCTTCCAACCAATCATAACGACATACCTAAAGTATACTGGACTCCCAACATGCATAAATCACCATACAAAGCTAGATTCATAGCTGGTTCTAGAAGCTGCACCACCAAGCTTCTTTTGACCCTGTTGACGAGGGCCTTTCAGGATGTTGGGAAAGGTATTGCTTCACTATTTCTAAAAACTCTGGCCTTGAATGTATGTGGATATTGAAAAACTCAAAATGTCTTACGGAAGAACTTGATGCTAAAGATCACATACCGTACAGACATGTATCCACATGGGATTTCTCGACTTTCTATACTACAATCCCTCATCAGGACCATATTGACCGTTTAAGTTCATTAATAGTACCTGTGTTCAAGAAAACTGATCGTAGATATATTAATGTCGGAAGCCATAAAGCATTCTTTAGCTCTACTACATACAAGAGATATCATTCATGAGATGTTTCTTTGTTTATAGAGTTACTTGAATTTCTCATTAAAAATATCTAAGTGAAATTTGGCAACACAATATATCAACAGCATATAGGCATTCCAACGGGTACTAATTGTGCATCCCTGTTGGCTGACATATATCTGTTCTCTTATGAATATGACTTAATGCAGGCGCTTTCAAAAACCGATCCATTCAAATCCTGTTCCTTCTCATTCACCAAACGCTATATAAACGATCTTCTCGCTGTGGTTAATCGCTATATAAATGACGCAGTGAAGAATATATATCCACCTTCACTGGATTTGAAGGAAACTACAGATAGCCCTACAGGAACATCATATTTAGACCTATATCTCAATAAAAATGAAGCGGGCCTTCTCTCGTCGACTTTATGACAAAAGAGATGATTACAATTTCGACACCGTAAACTATCCCTTTCTGGATAGAGGGATCTAACTTCTATGATAGGTGGTGTCCAGTACAATCCCAGCAATTTTCCTCGGTTAACGTGCCTGGCAAATCACAGCACTCTTCTGGGTGATGTTGCCCGGCACAATCACAGCGGCTAGTCCTGGACATGTAGTCCAGGTTGGTCATGGGTCAAAATTGTTCTTGGGATATAAGTAGTTTGGTGGAATATAAAGTTTGTTGATGTATTTTAGAAACCCATTTTCTCAATCTGTTTGTTAACCCAGCATAATGCCAGTAGTCTCCTAGCACAATCCCAGCAGTCTACTACGGTTGATGCGCAGCACAATCCCGGCAGTCTTCTTTGGGTGATTTTGCCCATCGCAATCCCAGTAGTATTCTATGATTAATGCCTTGCACAGTCCCAGCTGTGTTTTTAGTTAGTGATGCCCAACACAATCCCAGAAGTCTCCCAGCACAACCTCAGCAGTCTACTACGGTTGATGCCCAGCACAATTCCAGGAGTCTTCTCTGTGTGATGGTGCCAATCACAATCCCAGGGATCTTCTATGGGTTATGGTGCCCAGCACAATCCCAGCAATCTTCTATGGCTAATGCCCTGCACAGTACCAGCTATGTTTTCAGTTAGTGATGCCCAGCACAGTCACAGAAGTCTCCCAGCACAACCTCCGCAGTCCTTTATGGGTTATGGTTCCCAGCACAATCTCAGTATTCTTCTACACTTGATGATGCCCATCGTAATCCTAGCAGTCTTTTAAGGTTGTTGGTGCCTAGTACAAATCCAGCAGTCTTCTATGGGTTATGGTGCCCAGCACAATCTCAGTAGTATTCTACGGTTGATGGCGCCCAGCACAATCCCAGCAGTCTACTCTGGGTGATGGCGATCAACAATCTCCCAGCAGCCTTTTATGATTGATGTCCAGCACAATTCCAGCAGTCTCCCAGCACAATCCCAACAGTCTTCTATGATTGATGGTGATCAGCACAATCCCAGCAGTCTTCTATGGTAGGTGGTGTCCAACACAATCCCAGCAATTTTCCTTGGTTAAGGTGCCTGGCAAAATCCCAGCACTCTTCTGGGTGATGTTGTCCGGCACAATCCCAGCAGCTAGTCCGTGACATGTGGTCCAGGTTGGTCATGGGTCAAATTGCTCTTGGAATATAAGTAGATTGGTGGAATATAAAGTGTGTTCATGTATTTTAGAAACCCATTCTCCCAATCTGTTTGTTAACCCAGCATAATCCCAGCATTCTCCCAGCACAATCTCAGCAGTCTACTATGGTTGATGCGCAGCACAGTCCCAGCAGTCTACTATGGGTGATGCGCCTCACAGTCCCAGCAGTCTACTATGGTTGATGCGCAGCACAGTCACAGCAGTCTACTATGGTTGATGCGTAGCATAGTCCCAGCAGTCTACTATGGTTGATGCGCAGCACAGTCCCAGCAGTCTACTATGGTTGATACGCAGCACAGTCCCAGCAGTCTACTATGGTTGATGCGCAGCACAGTCCCGTCAGTCTACTATGATTGATGCGCAGCACAGTCCCAGCAGTCTACTATGATTGATGCGCAGCACAGTCCCAGCAGTCTACTATGGTTGATGCGCAGCACAGTCCCAGCAGTCTACTATGGTTGATGCGCAGCACAGTCCCAATAATCTACTATGGTTGATGCGCAGCACAGCCCCAGCAGTCTACTATGGTTGATGCGCAGCACAGTCCCAGCAGTCTTATTTTGGTGATGGTGCCCAGCACAAGCCTAGTAGCCTATGGTTAATACCATGCACAGTCCCAGCTGTGCTTTCAGTTAGTGATGCCCAGCACAATCCCAGAAGTCTCCCAGCACATCATCAGCAGTCTACTATGGTTGATGCCAAGAACAATCTCAGGAGTCTTCTCTGGGTGATGGTGCCAAGCACAACCCCAGTAGTCTTTTATGGGTTATGGTGCCCAGCCCAATCACAACAATCTTCTATGGTTAAGGTCCTGCACAGTCCCAGCTGTGTTTTATGGTTGATGGTGTCCAGCACAATCCCAGCAGTCTTTTACGGTTGATGGTGCCCAGTACAAACCCAGCAGTCTTCTATGGGTTATGGGGTCCAGCAGTCTTCTATGGGTGATGCTGCCCAGCAGTCTTCTATGGGTGATGCTGCCCAGCAGTCTTCTATGGGTGATGCTGCCCATCAGTCTTCTATGGGTGATGATGCCCAGCAGTCTTCTATGGGTGATGATGCCCAGCAGTCTTCTATGGATGATGATGCCCAGTAGTCTTCTATGGGTGGTGATGCCCAGCAGTCTTCTATGGGTGATGATGCCCAGCAGTCTTCTATGGGTGATGCTGCCCATCAGTCTTCTATGGGTGATGATGCCCAGCAGTCTTCTATGGGTGATGATGCCCAGCAGTCTTCTATGGGTGATGATGCCCAGTAGTCTTCTATGGGTGGTGATGCCCAGCAGTCTTCTATGGGTGATGCTGCCCAGCAGTCTTCTATGGGTGATGCTGCCCATCAGTCTTCTATGGGTGATGATGCCCAGCAGTCTTCTATGGGTGATGATGCCCAGCAGTCTTCTATGGGTGATGATGCCCAGTAGTCTTCTATGGGTGATGATGCCCAGCAGTCTTCTATGGGTGATGATGCCCAGCAGTCTTTCAGCAATCTTGTGTGATTGATGTCCAGCACAATCCCAGCAGTCTTTGCTTGATAATGCCCAGCACAATCCCATCAGTCTTATATGGCTGATGATGCCCAGCACAATTCCAGCACTCTCCCAGTCCAATCACAGCAGTCTTCTATGGATGCTGGTGCTCAGCACAATCCCAGCAGTCTTCTATGGTGGTTGGTGCCCAGCACAATCCCAGCAAAATCCCAACACAACTCTTGCAATTTTCCTTGGTTTACGGGGCCCGGCAAAATTCCAGCACTCCTCTGGTTGATGTTGCCAGGCACAATCCCAACAGCTAGTCTTACATGGTTGATGTACATGTTTGCGCCCAGAACAGTCCCCGCTGTCTTCCATGGTTGATGGTTCTCAGTACAATTCCAGTAGTCTCCAAGCATTTAGTCTGTGAGCTCGGAGTGCCCAGTACAATCCCAGTTTTCAAATTGGTGATATGTTGCAAAGCTTAATTATCTGAATTAGTCAATTCCAGCAGTTAGCTTAACTATGAGTGTAGCACATTTCTCAAATGGCAAGATCCCAGAATAAGTTTGACTGCCCAGCACATCCCCACCAATCAAGATGGCTCCTCCATACAAGTCAATGTTGGGATTTTACCAAATCCCACCACTTTCCTCCAAGATTGTCCAGCAAGATTGTCCAAGATTGTCCAATACAGCTTACGCCCAGCAATTCTTTTTCAGTAAGTAAACAGTTAATTAAGGAATAGTGGATCATAAGAATTAGCGAATCACTTGTTTTTTAACGAACGATGTATCTGTTAAAACGTTATTAATATCGCCTTTCTTGAACTTAAATAAGGGGCCTGTTAAAACTGAACAAATAGATATAAAACATCACGTCATCTGTCCGGTTTATCGCTTCATGGCGAGGCTAACGGTACTCTGGCTGGACCTTACGTGACCTGACATGCGTGATATGATGTCATTTCTGTTTACTTGTGAAACGTGGTGCAGAGCGTTTTGTGGATTCGTGGACAACTAAATATTTTTGAAATCGTCATTAACTAGTTAATTAGCAGACGGCAGCTTTTGAACTTTGCAACAACTAAACACTCATGTTTGTGTCATTTATCTTGTGGTTATTCAAGGAGTAGCGGATCAGTCAGATTGTTACATGCGAGTAATACATAAAGGGATAATCTCAAAATCTGGATTCTCGGTTTTAAATGACTATATTAATTAATTTGTTCTTCAAATTCTGACTCTTTTTCCTCGAAATTTTAACGACAGTTAGGCCTACCTATTTCTAACAACTCCAGAAAACTTTCAGGCACATTGGTTCCATTTAATTTCAGTTTATACATCTATACTGTATGCTATACACTGGGACAAAAAAATTAAATCTGTATTTTGAAGTAGTTGGACTTGAAATGATAAAACAAATATTGAGAAAAAAATCAATAATCTTGCCATTCTCTTCTTATAATTTTACAATGAGGAATATGTAAGAAGAAAATTTCAGATTACAGAATCTAAGAAAATAATTCTAAATAATCTATTAGATTGATTTTTCAATCTACATTTGATGCATTTTGTTGTTTTTCAATCTAATTCCAATATTCTCCGATTAAAATGCAAATTTTTCGGTGCGCAGAACAGAATGAATCTAATGTAGACAGAAAGTGCAATCTAATAGATCCTAATAAACTGGAATTGTCAATCTGATAGATTAATTTTCAATTGGAATAGATTGATATATAATTCCAACTTAATTGTTTAAGAGATTTTTTAGATACTTTATGCTGAGATGATTTCATGATTTTTAAGTATTTATTGATGGCTCAACTTTTGCACTGTTATCTTGTCCATCAACATGTTCTTGTCCGCTGAATATCTGCAGATCTATCAAGTCGGGCCTGACCAAACTTTGGTGAGAGCTTTCTGAATGTTGACTGATGAAATGATTAGATTTTCTGATGGCTATGATGATTTCATGATTTTTAATTATTTTTTAGCTTTTGCACTGTTATCTATGCCCATCGAGAACCCTTGGTTGCATGTTTCATTGTGACTTTTGAAGGTTCTTTGATACAAGAAAGCCTGGTCCATTCAAGATTCAAGATTATCATTAGATGGAACCCCCCAATTCCCATTTATCTGGGAGCTTACATGATGCTACACTTGTTCAACCTATGCACTACCCTCGGGAGGATTTCCCCACCGCTGGGGCACTAAATGTTATTGGACTTTTTCCTATCCACAGCTTCTCAGCTTCATGTGATATGTATGACATGCAGTGTAAATTGTTTTTTCACACACACATGCGGAATCACATAAAATTTATTCCTTTATAGTAATAACTTACAGTTTGGTGACATTATTTTATTTCAGAAGTACAAGAGGAAATAACCGCTGGGGGGTTCCCGCAGTATCGAACCCCTGTTAGGTTTGAATTTCGTGTCGCAATTTTGAACCAGTTTGCATACCTGGAGCTTATGCCCCTCCCCCCCATAATGATAATGGTGGGCTTGTGTCAATCATTGTGTTTCTATGCCATTAGCTTATCACACTTGTGCAATGCATAAATTGCTACTGATAAAGCTACACTTTCTTGCATGCTGAAAACGAAGTCTACTATAGACGGTACAGAAGTCACACAAACTGTATCCGCAAGGCTGTATCTAGGGATTTTTTGCAGGTTCCGATCCCAAACTCCCAGTTCCGTTTCATAATTTATTATTGAGGGTCCAATTTTTTTAGTGAATTTCGGCGCAAAGAGCCTGTGACCCATATATGCAATCGGATCGATATTGCGGCTCCCAGAAGCTTTTTCTATGAGTATTTCCTTCAAAAATCCTTTCAAATTGAAACTTTTGTTCCTTGTTTCATTTGAGTTTTGGGCGCCCATACGTTTTCCGGAAAAAATTGGCTCTAGATGCAGCCCTGATCCTACTTGACTAATAAAAACAGGCTGAGGGGTCCACGCACCGTTTGGGTGCTTGCCTGCAATTCATGTTCGAGCAGTTATTCCCGTTTTCAATTTTATAGTTGCAAGTTAACAGTCAAGTCTATTGCGGCAGTCATCCTCATTGTACAAAGCCGGTTTTCCTAAACCTCGAAGCAGAGGAGAGAGGGTGCGAAAAGCAATGAAACTGGTGACGGAAGAGAAGGTATCTATAAGAAAAGCTGCTCGAATATGTCATGTAGTACATTTTGTACATAGACATTGATGAGAGGAAGAGGCCAAAACTTTTTTGTTCTCAAGAAGAATAAACTGCAATGGACACATGATTATCAGAAATGGCAAAGCGGGTACGGTTCTAAAGACTAAAGAATATCTTGAACATGTTCAGGTCATTGTCATCAAAGAGAAACGCACATCGCCGTAAGAGGATGGAAAACCAATAGGATGTAATCCATTGAATGGTACAAGCAAGGGCACAGTGATACATTATACAAAGAAAGTGTCTTGGGAGGTTCAGCGACTTTTTTCATGACCATGCTGGTCCAGAGAGATCACAGCTTTTAATGGTTGATAGTGTATCAAAGCATGTTGATATGACGGTGTTTCAGCATTCAATGGAGGAATGTATTGAAATATACAGATCGGTGCCAAACACTACACACTTTGAATCGCCTTTAATCCCTGGTCTGCTGTGGATAGAGCAAATTTTTGCTGAGAAGCTGCGAGAGCGTAACAATGACATTTACAAACCTTCCATCATCATCAACAGCTTTAAGGCAACGGGGATCTACCCAATAGACTGGTAGAGGATGAACTCAAACCTGGTCATACTCATCGGCACATACACGGACAGCCGACAGACGACAGAGCACGAAACCAGTTCCGAAGATGTGACTAAGCAGCCGCGAGACGAGGACCGCCAAAAGGCCAAAGGTGCGTAGGAAGCTTCGAGTGCACTCTTAACAACGCCGATAAGACAGAAATATCAACAGCGAATCGAAGAGAAGTATGACACATACAAATTACTGGTGGAAAGATCTCAATGCACTGAGCAGCAAGAGTACAAGCAGTAGCCTTCAAGTTGATATGGTAGTCTTTGCAATCAACACTCAGTAACAGTGAGGCTTAGAAGGGAAGAGAAGTTCCTACAGATGAACAGATGCCATCAACATTTGGCCTGAACCTGCTATCAGAGGCAACTTTGACACTTGCGGATGATGATAGCCCGGTTGGTATGCACTACAGACACATTTCTCCTGGCTTAGGCCGTACAGAACCACCAAAAACCAAAGTAACCTGTTCGGACTCTTCTAGATAAACTGACATTCAAGGAATGTCTGAGACAGGTGGCCTTGAAAGAATTAGTCAAACCGCAGAAACTGGCAGAGGGAGAGAGAAACAAGTCAAGGAAAGGTGTTTGGCCAAACATGAAAGTGAAAACGCAAAAAAGCATCAGGATGAAGACGAAAACAGATACCGCATCCAAGAGATTTTCACTAAAGCGCACGGTAAATTATAAATTATCTGTCGATGGGGTGTCCGAAGGCGAGGATGTTGTGTTTTGTATGCAGTGTCGTTTATCGTGGTTTATCGTGGGAGGAAACAAAGAATAAAGCCATTAATCGTGTTTGGGTAGAATGTGGAACGTGCAAAAGCTGGATGCACGAGGACTGCACCGCACTGAGAGTAGATAAGTCGGCCTTGGAACACGGAAGACCTGACGTTTGTTTGTCACACATAGAGTTAGACATTATTTCGAACGTCTTCGTAATTTGAATAGTTTCTAACCAAGTTTCAATTAGTTTTTCAGTTTTAGAATCTGATTCAGATTCAGATACGTGATGCCCTGGACAGAATGCCGGAAAATTCTTTTATTGTCCTTATTTGATTGTTCCATATTATCTTGGTGTTTGTGTCACTTATTATCATTTATTGTGTTCAGCAAATTACTACGCAACTGAGGTCCTATTCAAATATGTTTGTTGGGCATAACTTGACTCGGTCTATGTAGGATTTACTTTTGCAACACAGCTTATTATATTCAGTGTTCCAGGGACAGATCAGCATTGTAAAAATAATCCTTCTGCACATTATCTTTGCGAACTGACCCAGTTGACAGATAGGTCATTCGGATCCCCACACCCCATACTTGTTTGATGCTAAATTGTTGTAAGAGTTTCTATTTAACATTTAATAACGGTTTATTGTTTTTCAGAATGGTCGAAGTTAAAAGAAAACAGAATTGAAACTCTCCATTACCGCGCCTGTTTGGAAACGGCGAAGGTCGTGACCTGCTAACCCATGACTTCGTAGCCAGCAATCGTAGCGAATGTTCTGGGCGACATTTCCATTGTAGCGGCAATAACGTCATAACGCTAAAACATAATACCTTTGTATACGTCACGATGATGTCCTCATAAACAATTGATGTGTAACGTATACGTCACAATAGGGCGTCCGACACAACCAAAAGGTCGATGTTATACGACGTGATCGTAGACTCTGACGTCACGGGTCAGAGGTTACTGCTTTAATACGATTTTCACATTATGATGTGATGGCTGTTTATGAGGACATCATCGTAACGTCAACACAGGCAGTCTGTTTCAACTTTGTGACGTTATTGGCTCTACGTGGTCCTGTCTTTATGTGATTCTTTGACTCTTGTGTTAAGGGAGACTTTTACTTAAGGTGGTTCAGGGTGCATTCCACACCTAAATGATGTGCGGTTAAAATAGACATGGGTTTGGGTCTTCGGCCTCAAATATATGTAAAATCTTTAACAAAACCCCTGTGATAGTATATATTTTCTGAATGGGCACACCCATGCCATTATTCCAGGAGACAAGTGAGCTATTCAAATTGAAAAGGAAAGACGTGCAATCCTCCTTAAACCTTCTTCAACTTTTCTGAAAAATTCCATAAAATGTACGAAAATGTGCCAAATTCGACCCACCATCCAGAGAAAACAAACGAAATGATTTTCTTGTTAGACTTGTGAAAGTTTCTCCGTCCAACGGGCATTTTAAAAAGCGAAAAAAATCAGGGGGTCGACCTACTCGTTCTTTGTAAAATTTTATCGCCATAAGGGAATCATCATTTTCGTTCCCCGAAAAAATGAGGATTTTGTCCGTAGATGCGATAAGCAAGCAATTGTTATATCCTCGTTTGAAGAAATGGTGACGTCCAGCAGGGTGATACTACAGATATCAGCTAGTAGAAAGGGAAGAAGAATTATCATGCTGTCAAAAACAGGCGACCTTCCTTATTATGAAATTATAAGGGGCCATTTGTACGAAACCGTGGCCTAGTGTGGAGTGCATCCTCAGGACTCAAACAACGTCGCGACGTCATGGTTGTACAGCGTAACGTCATTTTACACCTCCGACACAAAAGAGGCCAGCGAGGGGAAACAATTGACGCCACAGATCTTTGAAGATAATGGGGATATGGATGTTCAAAGCCCTGTACAAAAAAGTAGATCGAAGGCACCATGTTTTTATTTTCCTACGAAGTAGGCTACAGATCGCAAATTGTCCGGTAATGAGTGAGTGAGTCAGTCCATCCGAATCCTTTCGTCGGCAAAATAAGGAGAACCGTTGACATTAGAACCTTGATTTTTGGCATGAACGTGCATTAGGGCATTGTTACCAGCAAGTTCTGAGTTGACCGAATTCTGATTAAAATTTGATTTATAATTATTTTTTTATTATTTATTGATGGCTCAGCGAGTACACTGTCATGCCCATCGGAAACCCTTGGCTGTATGTTTCACTGTATATATAACACAGTGGTGGGATATGCCATCCGTAATTGTTTTTTCCTACGAAGTAGGCTACAGATCGCAAATTGTCCGGTAATGAGTGAGTCAGTCAGTCCATCCGAATCCTTTCGTCGGCAAAATAAGGAGAACCGTTGACATTAGAACCTTGATTTTTGGCATGAACGTGCATTAGGGCATTGTTACTAGCAAGTTCTGAGCTGACCGAATTCTGATGAAAATTTGATTTATAACTATTTTTTTAATTATTTATTGATGGCTCAGCGAGTACACTGTCATGCCCATCGGGAACCCTTGGCTGTATGTTTCACTGTATATATAACACAGTGGTGGGATATGCCATCCGTAATTGTTTTTATGAAATAGGAAATGCTAAATGCTAATTACCAACTTGCCAGCCTCAATACACACAATTCAGTATATTTTTTATAGATATATGTAAACTGTGGCCTTTAACGTGTATCCTATTTCACATCCAAACATTTCATCACTGACCACATCAGGCTTCAAATTCAGGTCAAATTACCCACTGATGGTGAAATATCCTACATCAACTAATTAAGTCAGCCTGGTGCAATAACCCAGCAGAAGAAAGAAAGATGTGGTATCATCCTTCAGATTAGTCTGTGATCAACCGCCATAGAATATAATGTGAATCAAGAAAACCGGAATAGTACATTCATCAGATTGCCGATACCCAAAATGTGTTGTCTCATATATCTAGATAACAACGTGATGTAGAGACGCTATTTATTCGTCTTTGTACCGGTTATGCTCAGGAGAATGACATAGAATCATTATTATCTTGTGCAGAGAAGGTGTTGGTCTTGAGTTAAATTACCGTAAACTACATAAATGCTACCTTTCTACTATAGTACTATATATAAAAATTTGTTGTATTGTTGGGAAAATAATGTGATTCAAAAAGTTGTTTTGATCCTGGACAAGGGCACTGAAAACCATTAAAGAGATAGATTTATTTTCACACGTAAAGCTTGAAATCTACTGAACTTTTTATTATTCAATCTGTTTCCTTTAGTTAAAAAATTGTAAAATTAAATCGGCGATCGTTATTTATTTTTGGAATGAAGGCGCATTAGGAGACTGTTACCAACAAGTTCTGAGCTGACCTACTTTTGATGAAAATTCTGGTGATTTTTGATGAAAATCACTGGCGATTCTGACTTGGGCGGTGCCCATCTTAATATAGGCAGGATTTCAACTGGGGGTGGGGATTTCCAAGAGTTCAGTTCGCGTTCGAGTCCTAATGCCTACTCTACTTCGTAGGTCCTGTGACGTTAGTCACACTGCTCATGTTATAAATTAAATGACGAAATGTAGGAGAATCACTACTAAAAAAGTTATAATAGATCACCGGGCAAAATTTTCTTCTAAAATTTATTTTGTATTCGTAACACGTGATTCTTACAGTTAGAAAACTTGATTATATTTGAAATTTGTATATAAATGACATATTCACGATAACGATGCTGTTATAATCGTGGAGCCACCTGACTTTTTTACTTTGAAAAGTGAAAGTTTCAAACATTGTGGTATTCGTGCGGCTTTATATGAGCAAAATGAATTTAACCTGATTTTGTCCCAAATCTACTGACATGGTGGTGTTTGGACACGTATACAGGTTAAAATATAATGGTAGGTCACCAGACTAAGTTTTGAGTTATGAACCACTTTAAAAATCTGATTAATCAATTTTCTCCAGTCCATATGGACAATTTTACACATGTTTGAAAAGGAAGTTCAAACTCATCAGTGTTCAAAATTTCAGCCCTTCGAAATAAAAAACAACTGTATTTAAGCTCAAATTTGGCGGGGAATTCAAGTTTCTGAGTACACAAATATACCAAATATGTTTTAAAATACCTTGCATTTATCGATTAATCTTTTCTTCATAATCATTCTCCTAATCTTAGAAGTTTCTTTTACGTCGTCTCATTCCACTCATATCATTCCACTCATAATAATGATCTGACGCCTACCCTGTTGGGGCTGTTCATCTTCACTCTGTTTGAACCAGGGCAGTCCTTGTCCCTCTTTGTAACATCCTTCGATTTAGTGGCTGTCGGTGTAACACGTTGGGGTATAGTTTCCTTCAACCTACGACCTTCAGAACTAGTTGGTTTGAGATAGATAAACAAGCGTCCATAGGGTGAAAATTTCTGCGTCTTCATACGTTTTCATTAATGAAGTAGTCGAGTCTCCTCGGATGAATACAACGATTTATTGATGAAATGTATTGACACCAACAACATGCTTCGAGAAATTGGTCAGATTGAAATGACAGAAGTTAAAAGGATTGGTTATGTATTCTCCATTTGCTGACTTCGATGTGACGAATCCAATTATCAGACTTGAAGGAGTTATGGACTGAATCATATTATTGCAATTGTACATAAACTGTCCAGCATGTATGGTAGACACCCGTACTTCCCTCTGGGTGAATAGATATTTCGCTGCAGTTCGTCCTAGAAAACTGTTGACCGCTTCTCTCTTGCAGGAAACAAGCTTATGTTTATGTATACTATGATTGTCTTTTTGAATTTGGTGCTAATAATGTTATATGGAATATGAAATAGGTCTTTGGATTATGGACGCGGATATTCTCTAATGGACGACGGCTGGATTATGAATGACGGACTAGACGCTTGTAATTGAGTATGTCCCCTAAAACAACCAGAGTCACTCGAACTTGTAAAACTTTGAAGTGAATACCTTATAAAACGAGTTCCTTAGCTCGGTTTTCTCAGCTGACGTAAAGATAAACTCAGCATAATTTCCCGATGACGTCAATTCCGGTCGACTCGAGTACATTTGGTAAAATGGAGCCTTTCATTTCCAACGTTCTGCTCTTATTGATTTGACGATGTCTAAACAATAAATCTGCCCGCAGTGGGATCAAGGCTATCTACAGTATCGTCAGAATCCTTCACGTAAAGTTGGGTTGGGAGCTGAATATTTTTCGTATTTCTCTAAAATTCACTATAATTGTTTGAATGTATGCCTTGAACAGAAAGCTGACAGTTTTGGAAGTTATTAGTTTTCCCTGCATCCTGACTTCGACTTGCGATCACATTGACTGTAATAATAGGTTTATGGGACCGCATTCCCACCGCGTCACTTTGGATTTAACGTGTAGTTTACTACGTTTAAGATCTGTCTTATCCAGACCCTGATCGGAAAACGTAAAAAAAAGTCGACAAGAGAGTCGTCTTTAATTTGTGAAGATAGCCTAACTTCTACAAAATACATTCATTCCACTTCTGTGGAGAAAGGTTGAACAGGTTTAATTCTCTAGTTCGAGATTTCTCAAATTTGATAATTCCATTGTTATAAGATGAAGGGATGTCTCTTCAAATCGGCGAGGGTTGCGTGAGGAATGAAGCTGGTTCACCTCGTTCATTCTTTATATATATTTCGATATAGCGGAAATCGCTAAGGATTGTGGGAAGATGATGTGGAGATCACGCCGCTAATCACTTTCCTAACCAATTCCCCAACCTCAACATCACGAAATATAGTGGTGCTTTCTTATTTTCGACATAGGATGCACCGCATATCTTGGAATATACGTGTTAAATCATCACTCTCGCCAATGTCTTCTAACGTGACGACAAATACATAACTCGCTATCTTCAAAGGGCACTCATACGCATGGTTGCACTTCTTTAGAACGATTAAAGGCCACACACGAATTCTAATACTAGTGGCAACTCTCCTCACTTCGTCTATAGTTTCTACCTTTGTCTTTCTACATGAACAGCTGCAAAAAAGCGCGGCTGAGATACTAAGACTACGTCCGAGAAATTCACCGTATTCTAGGGTCTGAGTATTAGGTGACGAGGGATGCTTTCCTGCAGTCATACGGTTGCTTTTTAGTCGCCAGCCGTCGTTAGTTTTCCCCACCTCTGGCATATCACTTTAATTTTCCACTAATGAAAATTGCATCTCTAGGGCTCTCTTCTTCACCGAGCCAGGTTTGGGGAATCGGGATATTCCCACGGAATTCTCACGATGTTTACCAGGCCGGTAATAAATCTCGAAAGTGGAATGCTGAAGGGATTTATCTAGCAACTGTTCTCAATATATCGTGCTTAAAATACTGCGTAAATTATTTTACCGCAAGCATATTCCTGTTCGTAACACAATCGTTCACTTAGCTTTGTTTAACGAACAAATAGCATAGGCTATGACACGTTATTCTTCTCTTTGTATCGGACAGAAGAACTTCCCCCATGCTGACATCACTGGACTCAGTATCTAGTATGAACGTTGTATTCTCGTGGATATGCTATAATATCCTCAGAGCTTCTTTGATTTTGTCAAATACCCTCTGACAGTCTTCCGGCCATCTAAACAGTTGACTCTTCTTCAATAACTCGATAAGGGGTAGGGACATTAAGGAGTAATGATGTAGTAGCCCTGTCAATACATCAGATGGAAACGATAAACGTTGTGTCCGTTAGATAGAAAAAACGACCCGAAGAGGAGTATTAACAGAATGCAAGTTATTATTATCCATTATTCAATTTAAAAATTGTTGACACAGTAAAATGGAAAGAATGTACAGTCTGAAATAAGAGAAAATAAGAGAAGATTTCTATCTTCAGGAGATGACAAATCACATGCTTCAAATTCCGCGTAACCTTCCGGATCCCCTCTACATATCGACCACACATGATCATATCATCAAGGTATATACGACATTACAAACCACTCTAACCCATCGTAATGTACTCGATAAACCCAATTCCATGACAAGCGCAGTCTTTGGAATGTCTTCTTTTCGTATTGGTCTGAAGCACATACTTTTCTAGTCCTAGGTGGAGGAGTTTGTTCGAATGGGTTGGACATGATTCAAGACCATGTATCCCTCACTCAGTAAAGAATCGGCCGCATCATTCGTCTTTTCAGTTTTCAGTATCGGCTACAGCGATTTTTTCGTCGAAAGGGTTCTAAACATCTCGGACATTCCCATACCCTTTACCTATAACCAAGATTACTACTTTTTACAAACCTTAAGTCTCAGCGCGAAGAAATAGGAACGTCTGTTATGTGGCAGTTTGTAATAAACACCACCAGAAACCCAGGTGAGATGTCACATTTTCTCGGTAACGCACCCTGTTGGTGGATCGTTCCCGAAGCTGTACAAATCAGTTTGGATCGGGTCTTCACAGATATGTGTACTGAATAAGAACTTGCATTCTGTTAATACTCCTCTTCGGGTCGTTTTTCTATCTAACGGACACAACGTTTATCGTTTCCATCTACTACATCATTACTTTTAAATCTATGAATCGAATACATCTCTACTCGGTCCTAGGGGCCGTGTACTCGGTCCTAGGGGCCGTGTACTCGGTCCTAGGGGCCGTGTAGTAATGCCATTCAAGACATTCACATGAACAATGGTAATGCAAGCGTGGCTTTGATACAAATGATCACAGAGATCAGTTTTGGTCTTTGCGATGTTTTTAGAAATATGCAGTCAGTATATTTGTCTATTGAGTCATAGGACTTCTGGTCAGTATTCCGGCATCGTTTTCCACCACCATTTTATATGTTGCGTTTAACTGACATCTTTTCCCTGGTCTGGGAAGCAACTAACGCACTAATTTAATTTCTTCTAGTTGATTTTCCTGCATAGTAAACGGAGAAATATGCAGATATTATGTTCGTCTGTGGGTCATTTGACTTATTTTTTCCATCACTCATGCGATTTTGCGTTTAAATCTTACTATGGTGTGGCGGTTTCTTAGTTTGTATTCATGAGGAAACTCGCAACCTTAGATGAATGTAATATCTGTGATCAAACAGAGAGTTACTCTCCTTGTCCTAACGTGAACAGATGGCGCTGCGACATTAATCATCCCAGGCCTTACGATTCCCGACAAAATTTCTTCACATTTATCAGCCTATTACTTCTCAGAAGGAACAACGTGAGTTATCTGGCAACTAAATTTCCTAGTTTCTGTTCACGATGAAAGCCACAAATCTACAACGTACATTGGATGAACGCATTATCTATAATCAAACCATTTCCCGTGCTAAGTCATTTTTAGTTGTTTTAGTTTACCCTTATTCAGAAAGTCAGTATTGGGATTCCAAACTGTCGACAATTGTCGTGATCAATCACAAGTTATCTATCTCCGGTGAAATGAGACTGTGAGCCATTTTAAAGTTACAATGTACCGGTATTGCACAAATCCATCCTTTTAAAATGGGAATTTAACATAACATCTGGAGGTATTAGAAGAAGGAAGATTTTATTTTCACACGAATGTTTGATTATTTGAAAGTATTGGTTTGATTTGGGTGTAATACTTTTGTTGCAAGAGAAAGTCCTCTCAAAATATGCCTCAAAAATACCAAAATAATCCAGGGAGCACATTTTGATTTATCATCGATACGGTTCATGCGATTGGCCTCATAATTCGGCATGTAAATTTCATGAACACTTTTATTTTGGGGGTGTTGGATTGAATTTTTTTTTTATTTTCCACAAGAACGAGTTTTTTCTAACACATATTCTTTGATGAAGAAATCATGGTTGCATGTAGAATCAGAATGGTACATTTGATGACGGTTCTATATTGGACCAATTTGCTACAATTGATGATGGTTCTATATTGAACCAGTTGTTTGGTACATTTGATGATGGTTCTATATTGGACCAATTCTGGTACATTTGATGACGGTTCTATATTGGATCAATTTGCTACATTTGATGATGGTTCTATATTGAACAAGTTGTTTGGTACATTTGATGATGGTTCTATATTGGACCAATTCTGGTACATTTGATGACGGTTCTATATTGGATCATTTGGGGTGTACATGTAGTTTCATCTGTAGAGCGGGGAAAGGAACCATCATTTCACAGATTGAATCATATTGGCATTGAAGCTATTTTATGTAAACTGTAATCTTGCATAAAAATAATCTTTACTTTATATTATTTTTATGGAAGAAATTTCACATGGACCCCCCCCCCCAAACAAACAAACGAAACAAATAGAGTTGTGGGATGGGTAGATGGCATCATGTCATGGAATACTTAAATCGAGGTCAATTGAACTCCTCCTGAAACCGCTAATATCAGTAATATGAAGAAAAGCACCGACTGGAACCCTGCTATCAAATGAAACTCTCCGTTTGTCGAAATTAAAGGGAAAGACAGCATTTAAGAAAGGATGGTTTAGCGATACTTCGACTCTCTCATCATAGAGCTGCAGCTGACCATCATTCTTGGAACGTTGGTTTCTACTCATGGGCTGCAATAGTTGTCGTGGGGCGGCCATGGTGGCGGTATCCACCGGGAATCCCGTTGGTTTCTCTTGAAAATCCGGAAAAACAGAGAGCCAAACAGAAGACATGGATTCCCACAACATGACGACACTATGAACCGAGATTATTCTTCTTGTTAAACATGTAGCGGAATCGAAATTTTAATCAAACACATCTGCTTAAATTTTCATGTAGGACCAAACTTTGATGCCTCTGCATTTTAATGGGATAGATTTGTTTCCATATGAGACCAGTTTATGCAGTTGCTCCGGTCTTTCAGTGAAAACAACCAAACTGTCCAACCGTATTTATATATCGGCCAGAGTTGCCTCACGCCTGACTCGACTTTACGACTGAATGTATCTTCCCTTATGAAAGAGATTCGTCTTCAACATGCTCAAGGACCGAAATCATTTGTTCACCTGAAATCTTCGTATCAAACCTTTAATAAGTATCTATTTCTTTGAACCTGTTATGAGATCACGAAGTTTCGCTGGAGAATGTTTTGTCCTATTGCATAACAACACTCTTAAAACTAAAGTGTTGAAACTTACTCGTAAAGTGTTGAAATAACCCTTTAAGTGTGTCCACAGGGACTGCTCTTTAAGTGTTGTCCCTGTGGACACACTTGAAGGGTTATTTCAACACTTTACTAGTAAGTTTCAACACTTTAGATTTAAGCGTGAATAAATAATTTTGGTTTGACGAATTCTGATCCGATTGTTCGCGCTCGGTTAATTATTGGTCCGAGAGAAAGATGTTTGGCAAAGCACCGACAAACAGTTCTTTCATGTTGGTCAGGAATTTAGCTGTGTTCGGAAATAGATCTTGTATGATAATCATACCTTCGTCCAAGAAATAATCCAGATGCACTGATACATAAACAAAGTTCCAAGCTGAATTCTTCTAAATAAGTTTCCTAGGTGCGAAAGATGATGAATTCAAACAAGGCTTGTCTTCAAACAAGGCAGATACTGCGTAGGTGTGCGATAAACCAAATGTAAGTGGAGATATGTAATTTATGAGTAAGCTGCCCTCAGCAATATTATCCTTCGTTCTTCTTATCATACCAATGTACTCGAGATCATATGAAATGCCGACGAAAACCCGTCGGGAAGTCTTCACTCAGCAGATGAGTCAAACCATTACTTCTACAAGCTTCAGAACCATGGCAAAGGTTATGACAAACTCGAACAAGAAGAAGTCCAGAATCTAGCACAGTTACTAATTCAGAATATACTAATTATCGGAAACAAAATAAATCATTTCCTCAACCAGCAGCCACGTATACCAGAAGCTATACAGATAATTGTGCAATACAAGAGTAACTGCTGACATGAGTTAAGTGTGCCAGAGAGTGTTATACAGTTCTCTATATTTCAAATATGGGCAACGGTAATGCCAAGTAAAGGTGAAGGTTGGCAACCTGAGCCCTTGGTATACCCACGTCAGTTTTGCCTTAGCTAGGGTATTTTTAGACAGCGGCGCAGCTCTTCTGCCGATGGTAGCTATCTCTTTTCCATCGTACGTATATGCATAGTTTCCATTCCTGGGTAGCGGTGTCTTAAACGAGTACAGGCCGGTTTCTTCAAGCCTGCTGCTTCTTCCAGCCCGAGCCTCGCTGTGGGGAGAAACGTGGGACGATTATATCGCCGGTTCCGTCCCAAATGATGGCGTAGCTTTTCAGAATATACCATGGCTCATTTTTCGCAATATCAAGTTCGGTTGTTCAGGGACTCCTTTGACACGGCCTGGGGGTTCCGCCTTCAGGGGGGCAAGGACCTAGGACAGCCCCTCACCGTCCAGAGGGTAAGTGTATAATTTTCTAATTTTTCACCTAGCACATGGTTACCTACTTTACCATTTATAGTAGCTGTTCCACATTTACTTTAGTCTAGAGGTTAAAGTACGTATATCAGGTAGCTTCTGTTCAGATATGTTCTGGAGCATTCTTTCCAGACGTCTCGCCTGAGGTAAGCAAATCTTTTCTTCCAAACATCAACAAATTTTAATCGTTTCAATCTATCTACCTGTCTTTTATCCCCGATAATATTATATCATATACAACAATATACTCGTGTTGGTTGAGGTAATACAGGTGCGCTATTTGTTCCCAATATTCTCCCGTGCTTCATTATTTATTTTGTCTCTATAAATCAAATCCAAGATATATCAACGTATTTATCATCCATTCATGGCAGAAAACTTGCCAGATCAGCACATCTCCAGAATGTTTGGGTGTATGTTCTTTGTGCATGTAATCTGAAACTGGATTGAGATCGAGGCCGGCGCGTGTTGGAATTCCCTCTCGTCATCTCGTGCACCAATCACAGGAGGGGGTAACGATGACTGACATCTGGTCAATGGTCATCATATACATCATTAACCCCTCAACCGACTGTGTCATTGATATACAATTGGTTACGGACATAAATCAGGCTGAACACATGGTTCCTATCATAACGTCCTATCTACATTAATCGTCTCTCAGTTCGATAACAGTGCGAATGAGAGATATTTACTCAAAACACATCTGCTTTCCTTTCCATTGTTTTCCTTTCCGGATCAAAGGCTCTCGAGTTAGGTCATCCGCCTCCTTATCGGCATCTCACAAGAGTTGAAGACTATAGACATCTCTTGCATGTCATTAAATACAGATCATCACTGTGTTGGTTCCTACCATATCTGAGAGAGAGTGCTGTGACGATGCACAGTTCGTAGATTTCACCGTAAATCCTGAGATAAAACTATTAACTCATAAATACTTCAAAAAACAAAAGAAAGGTGAACATTATTTTTACGATACCAGACATCGTTCGAAGTAGTTATTGGGTATATTATTTCACAGATTGTTTCGTAGAGATCAGGCATCTCTTTTTGAGATTTTGACTAATTATAGAGTTGACCTTATTCTTCGTCTATAGATGCATGACAATATTCGTCTTTATGATTTAACAGTTCTGAAACGGAAAGTACACATAATCTTTTCAAGGCCAAGACCACAGCATATTTCTTGTTATACACCAGTCATTCAACAAGTTCAACTCATTTAACACATTCAGAGTATTCAACTGTGAGTTATGAGAAGATGACACTAGTTGGCACTGTTCTATTTGTGTGTCATATGCCGGGATGCAACTTATGTTGAGATGACAAACTAATTCACTCGGCAGTGAAACTCTGAGCGGCATAATCTAACTTAAAATTCCTGGGGCGTGACAAGTAAGATTACCGGTACGTTAAGATTCAGGACAAAGTAGTGCTGAAATGTAACTTTTTATTAAAATCTTCTTGATTTACGTTTATTTGTAAAATAGTAAGACTTGCTTCAAACACCCTAATCTAGTTTAAGAATAGTTTACAGTGAGGTAAGATATTGTAAGAAGAATTATTGTTTTACCTCATTCCTGAATTCTCTTAAACAATTGTGTGTTGCATTGTCTTGAACATTAACCAAATTTTGACACAACATGACTTGGACTTTTTGGGGATAAATATAGAGTTTATGGCTGTGGAATTAGGGTTCCTTGGAATGGCGCCCCTCAGTTGCAAATATTGAGAGAACAAAGAAGAGCCTGTCTGTTCACTGATCCGTGGCTTCAGCTGATCAGCTACGAGGTTGTATAATTCTACTTTTTCTTATCTTTTAAACGTGGAGACTATTTTGAACTGGTGAAAACTGGCATAATTCTATATATATGTACTACATTTTCCCAGTATTCTAGCATAATGACACCTTTGAATACTGGGGAAATAAAGTATATATTTATAACATTATGCCAGCTATCACCAGTTCAAAATAGTCTCATGGGTTAAAAGATATAGGGCAAAATAAATGTATGCAACCCAGTAGATGATCAGTTGGGAGTCACTCAACAGACAGGCTCTTCTTTGTTATCTCAGTAATGTGCAACTGAGCCATTTTGACCACTCTCCAAAATTGTAATCACGATAATCATCATTACCTTCATTATTAATATACCCCCGATAACCATTATTAACCTAGCCCGACACCAGAATACTTAACTGCAGCACAATTATACACTGATATATCGTGACGAAGATATGCATCTAGTTCTAATATAATAATATTATATAACAGTACTAGTCATGGACATTGTTCTGTGGATCCCAGTCTTGTTCATCAGGAGTGTATTACCCCCCCCCATTCCCCCGCCCCATACACACACACACTCATACACACTCCTCCTGTAAATTCTATATTTCATCCGTACATCTCATCTGCTCCATAGAATTCCGAATGTGATTCCACTTATTAGATCTGTAAACTGCATATTTGTTATGTGATTCCAAGAATTAAGTTTACGTTATGGTTAACAGAATTACGGTATGATTGACAGAATTACTGTAGGGTTAACAAAATTATGATAGGGTTAAGAGAATTACGGTATGGTTAACAAAGTTACGGTAGGGTTAAGAGAATTACGGTATGGTTAACAAAATTATGGCAGGTTAAGAGAATTACGGTATGGTTAACAAAATGATGACAGGTTAAGAGAATTACGGTATGGTTAACAAAGTTACGGTAGGGTTAAAAGAATTACGGTAGGATTAAGAGAATTAGGTTACGGCATGGTCAACAGAAATACGGTACTGTATGGTTAACATAATAACTACGGTATGGTTAACAGAATTACGGTATGTTTAAGAGAATCCCGTCTAACATCCAATGAACTAATGGATTAGTTTCTTGAAATCAGAAGCCTTCCACCTTACTTGACAGGGGCCATTATACTTGAACTGAGATATATATTTACCTTCAGAATGAGATCTGCCGGTATGCAGTCAAATTAACGACCATGTAATGGCAAACATATGGGTAGAAGAAAAGTTGTTTCTAAGAAAATGCCACAGGCTAGAAACCTCTTCAGATTCTGTAACTTTATACTACCACTAGACTATCGTAACTAACCGTTGTTGCAAAAAGTTTTTTCAGTAAAAACTCATGTTTGCTGAGAATAACTAATACTATTGACACCAGTTTGTAGGAATATATTAAAGACAATCTAAAATAAATTTGATAGATATCAGGTTTGGAAATAAACATTAATAGCATGAAACATTATAACCAATGCAAATATACTTATATACTATACAGGTAATTGTTATTGTTGACTATGCCATTGTAAATGGGCCAATCTGCAGTAGATTATAACGGGTTAACTGCTCATCAATTTAAACTAGGTAAAAAC
Organism: Hanleya hanleyi; assembly: GCA_036873755.1. Taxonomy (NCBI): domain Eukaryota; kingdom Metazoa; phylum Mollusca; class Polyplacophora; order Lepidopleurida; family Hanleyidae; genus Hanleya; species Hanleya hanleyi. Next base: position 40,229 of record JAVTVY010026456.1, on the reverse strand, counting down.
TTGGTCATTGTTAGTAGATTCTCAAGTAGATTTTATAGTCAGTAATTGCTTATGGAGCAGCATTAGAAATAACTGAGGGCGTTGCTTATAAATTAGCAGAGAAAATAAATGAGTTATTGAGGATAAATCAACAGTGAATTAAAGTTGCGTCATTGCCTATAAATTGAAAAAAATTATAAGTGCACGCTGTACATCCAATGGAATTAAAATCTTAGGAGTAAACCGAAACAAGATTTAATAATGCATTTTCCTCGCTCCCATCGTGTGATGAAGTCTTCTCAAAGTCTCGCGAGATCTCCAGAGATTCACCCTTCTCCAAATGGAAGAGCGAAATAAAGAAATAGACAACATTTAGTGATAATAAATTGAATTTGGTTGGGTCGTCGCTTAAAAATCAGAATTATATTAGGTCATTGCTATTATAGTAGATAGCTGGGTCGTTGCTTATAAATTGAAAGTATATTGTAAATGGGTATAAATCATAAGTAGATAATAACTAGGCCATTGCTTATAAATCAGCATTATATTATAACGGGACATTTGCATATATACAGGGGAGATAATAACTAGGCCATTGCTTATAAATCGCATTATATTATAACGGGACATTTGCATATATACAGGGGAGATAATAACTAGGCCATTGCTTATAAATCAGCATTATATTATAACGGGACATTTGCTCGTATTCAGGAGTAGATGAGTGGGCATTGTTGATGAAATACCAATAGGTATAAAATATGTACTATACTGTATAGATCGAGGTGAAATGTGGATGATAACCGAGTCAATGCTTATAATTTATTTTTGTAAACAATAATGGGCCATTGCGTATACATTATCAGAGGATAATAACGGGCACGTTGCTGACAAAGTGACAGCAGATGATTACTAGCTCATAGTTTATCAATTATAACCCATCCAACTTATATAAGAGAGTCATAACAATTGGGTCATTGCTCGGGGCAGTATAGGTATTAACTGAGACATGGATTAGTAACAAGAATTACAAGTGGTTATTCCTTATATATCAGCAGAATAATGTAACTGAGTCATTGCTTGTAAATCAACAAAATACTATAACTGAGTCATTGCCTATAAATCAACAGTATGTTATACCGCTGTTATTGCTCATAAACCAAGAGTAGATTATAACTGTTTCTTATGCAGTACATTGCATTTGACGATTGCATTCAGATAGCAATACCTGTATATTGTTTATGATAAACGAGCCCTGGTTATAAGAGGACCATTGCTAATGAATCAGGAACAAGTGTATAATTAGATTATTTTATAAAATTTTCCAATCTATCCAGTATCTCATCTGCTTTCAGATTAACATGAGGTATATCTTGATCCTTTAAAATAAAATAAGTTTACGTAGTTTTCCCATTATCTATGGTTTGATGATCATCCCCTTCGGAACCTGTACAGTACCAAAACTTTCCCAAGAATCACTGGATTATGTTATAGAAAAGAATGATCTTCAAGGTACCGGTATATAATATGCACACGTTTTTATTCGGGGGGAACTGGAACAATGGGCTCCAAATTACCCCCAAAATCTGGTCATAATTTCAGAAAGTTTTTCTGTTGCGGCTTTCAAAGGGGAAAGTTCAGTTGTAAGACAACAGCTTCCTTTACTTCGGTACTTGGAAGTTTTCTTCGCTTGTTATATATATAGCATGTTCTATCTGACGTTCATGCATGCTCAAAGAGGTAAACCTGGCAATATGTCCTGTAATAATCGGGTGCGGTGCCTGGCAATGAAGCTATCGGGCAAAAGCAGAAATTAAACTTAAGATGACCTGTGCATTACCATATGTCTGACACAACTTATATCATTGTAAAAGATGCTCCCAAACAGATTCAGATCCCTTTACTTCCAATATCGTGGGTATACATATATTACTGCAACTAGTACATGCATACATATCCCCATGCCATGCACTGCAAGGAAAAATCTATATTTAGTCGATGTTCTGTAACTGCCGTCTGGTATCACCCCCACCTACCTCTGCCCACCGGTTGTAAATTTACCCACACAAGTGTGCCGGGGAAATGTGATCGCCCAGAACTGCGATTCTTAACCCGTTCAGAACCCTAGCACATCATTCTGAGGCTGTTTATAATCTGTAAGTTCGTTGTGATTGAGCCCGAACATCTTTTACAGTTGGCAGTGTTAATATTTCTTCACTGTCAGAGTGTTTATATACGTTGTTTTACCTGCCTTGGAATCGAAGGAAGACATAAGTTCAGATGGTAGCGATCGTTGTTGCTCAGGCTATCGCAATCCCACATCTTAAACAATATGCAGAACACTTTCTAATAGACAAGAAGAAATGATAAAAATTTCTACGTTTGCTTTATCTGTATATAATGCAACAAAAGGAGTTCGATTATATCTAAAATGGCGGCCAAGAGTTGTCCTCAGAAATTAGGTGGGAGAGATGAATTAGTTTTCTTGTCTGATTTTGGACCATTTTTCGGGTCTCCGACAGGAAGGTAATAATACTTTTCTAAAATACTGAACAGTATGACAATATAGAGAGAAAATTAAGTCCGAAGGCCTTCTCGCAACACCACACTTTCTGTCAGATCGTGTTAAAATATATCGTGCTGACCTTTCCAGTCCAAGGTTTGCAGGGATAATGAGCAATTTGGATTGGGGGGGGGGGGGGGGGGAGAGCAGTTACCTTCACTCATAAAGATTATACAGGACGCACTCCACCGGAGTATACACTGATACACTGAAAAAAAAGTTATGGAATATTCAGTTACGGAATATTCATCACATAGGAAGGAATACTCCATACCATCACAAGGAATATTTCATATCATGCTATGGAACGAATGCAAGAAATATTCGGCTGCTGCTAAAATCGGAGAATATTCCATAACATGTTAGGAATGTTTTTTTTAATGACAGTAATTTTGAATACAGTTTATCTGTTGAAGTAAAGGTGTGTATAGAGCGCAACAGATGGATAAGTAAAGGTGTGTATAGAGCGCAACAGATGGATAAGTAAAGGTGTGTATAGAGCGCAACAGATGGATAAGTAAAGGTGTGTATAGAGCGCAACAGATGGATAAGTAAAGGTGTGTATAGAGCGCAACAGATGGATAAGTAAAGGTATGTATAGAGCGTAACAGATGGATAAGTAAAGGTATGTATAGAGCGTAACAGATGGATAAATAAAGGTATGTATAGAGCGTAACAGATGGATAAGTAAAGGTGTGTATAGAGCGTAACAGATGGATAAGTAAAGGTATGTATAGAGCGTAACAGATGGATAAGTAAAGGTGTGTATAGAGCGTAACAGATGGATAAGTAAAGGTATGTATAGAGCGTAACAGATGGATAAGTAAAGGTATGTATAGAGCGTAACAGATGGATAAGTAAAGGTATGTATAGAGCGTAACAGATGGATAAGTAAAGGTATGTATAGAGCGCAACAGATGGATAAGTAAAGGTGTGTATAGAGCGTAACAGATGGATAAGTAAAGGTGTGTATAGAGCGTAACAGATGGATAAGTAAAGGTATGTATAGAGCGTAACAGATGGATAAGTAAAGGTATGTATAGAGCGTAACCGATGGATAAGTAAAGGTGTGTATAGAGCGTAACAGATGGATAAGTAAAGGTATGTATAGAGCGTAACAGATGGATATATCAAGTTTATTCTTATCTTGAAAGATGATTCGAATATTTCGCAAGATATTTCATGATCCCCATGATGTTTTCACAGCATTATTTATTCTGCCGAATAAGAACGAGAACATATGGTCACTGACGTTCTGTTTCACCGGCCTCCTGACGAAGTAATATTGAACACATGGTATACATCTGTCCTATATGTACGGTCTATGATTATATATACACAACATACTTACATTAGTAGAATAAAAGGTCAATGTTTGGGTCATAGTCTGAAAAATGTTTTGCACGTAAGGAAATGTAAGAATATGATATAGTTGAAAGTGTATGAAACTGAATTTCTAACTTTGGACAAAGCGGATATTGAAGAGAAGCAAAATGATGAATTTGGAGACAAGTGATGTGTAGGCTATTCCATATGAGAACCACACATGAAGCTGGTTATGAAACAGATTTTTTTGATAATAAATGTCCTGGATCTAGTTTTTTTCACAAATTCACAAGTTATACCGAACTTAACATCATGCCAACGTAAGATATGACCAAACAATTTTTATGATCAAGTTAACCTGGATTCATAAGATTTTAATCCCAGAGCGCATTAAGCCATTTATTCAGCCACTTTTTGGTATGAACTGACATTTCAGGTTTATGCCCCGTTTGTACAGCGTCATATATTTCAGTGACCTTGACCAAAGTTTTGATCATCAACGAGAAACACTTTTTTGATTTCTGAATAGTGAAGAACATTAATGCGAAAATCCTGGTCGTGTTACCAGAAAACATATACGTGTCACTTTTCGCTGCATTAATCCGTCAAGTATAATATGTGGGAAATAACTCTATTTTGATTGGTCCATGGCGGCCATATTGTTTTGCGGAGTGGAGTTTCACACTCACCTTGGTATGACCCAATGTCATGTCTTACGGAAGAACTTGATGCTAAAGGTCACATACCGTACAGACATGTATCCACATGGGATTTCTCGACTCTCTATACTACAATCCCTCATCAGGACCTTATTGACCGTCTAAGTTCATTAATAGTATCTGTGTTCAAGAAATCTGATCGTAGATATATTAATGTCGGAAGCCATAAAGCATTCTTTAGCTCTACTACATACAAGAGATATCATTCATGGGATGTTTCTTTGTTTATAGAGTTGCTTGAATTTCTCATTAAAAATATCTATGTGAAATTTGGCAACACAATATATCAGCAGCATATAGGTATTCCAATGGGTACTAATTGTGCACCCCTGTTGGCCGACCTGTATCTGTTCTCTTATGAATATGACTATATGCAGGCGCTTTCAAAAACCGATCCATTCAAAGCCCGTTCCTTCTCATTCACCAAACGCTATATAGACGATCTTCTCGCTGTGGATAATCGCTATATAAATGACGCAGTGAAGGATATATATCCACCTTCACTGGATTTGAAGGAAACTACAGATAGCCCTACAGGCACATCATATTTAGATCTATATCTCTATAAAAATGAAGCGGGCATTCTCTCTCGTCGACTTTATGACAAAAGAGATGATTACAATTTCGACATCGTAAACTATCCCTTTCTGGACAGTAATATTCCAGTGGGACCTGCATATGGCGTATACATATCACGCCTAGTAGCATTTGCTAGATCCTGTGTTAAATGTGACGATTTTAATCAACGTCACAAAACATTGTTGCAGAAACTTATAAAACAGGGCTACACCACCAAGCGCCTCCACCCAAAGTTTCTCAAATTTGGCGATACATATCGCATGCTGATAGCAAAATACGAGCGTAGCGTGCAAGATCTATGGCGTTACGTTTCGTAACTTGTGTCTAATTCCGCTTAACCCGGGGCTAGGGGCCGTATGAACCCATGTACTTCAAGATCCTCATGATACTCATATGAACAGTCACAATCAAAGCGTGACTGAGATACATCATTCTTTAGATGACGACTTTACAACGAATATTATGGATTAAGAATACTGATCAGCGATACGGGTTTGATATTTTTGGAACATCATGATGTCTTGCCGGCATCATTGAAAACTGTTGACCGCTTCTCTCTTGCAGGAAACAAGCCTATGTTTATGTATACTATGATTGTCTTTGAATTTGGTGCTAATACTGTTATATGGAATATGGAATAGGTCTTTGGATTATGGACGCGGATATTCTCTAATGGACGACGGCTGGATTATGAATGACGGACTAGACGCTTGTAATTATATGCATAATACAAAGCAATCGCTTCAGATATTTGGGGAAGAAGAGGATTTGCCAGAATGATCTCATCCAAGAGGTCATCAACCTCCATCTCTAAATTTCAGAGTGATAAATTAACTTGAAATTCACCTCTTCTGGCATTTTACGAAAATATTTTCGACTCCGAAACCTCGATATTCTTGGTCGTAGTGTCTCCTTATATTTGTTAGGTAAATTTCTCCGTTCAAATCCGATAATTAGAAAATTTGCCAATTGTTATTAGTCGATGGCGGCCATATTTTTTACGGAGCAAATTTTCACAAACACCCTGGAACGGCCCAAGCCCATTCATCATGTATGTCAAATTTCGTGTCGATCGATTTGGCAGTTTGCATAAATCCAACATGGTCAACAAGGCTGTTAGCCAATGGACATCAATTAGGGGTAAGCCATAGATGATATCCCAATCAAGTGGCATCGAAATCGGGAGCTTAAAATATGTAGACGGCACCAACGGTAATCTTGGTTGAGAAATATTCTTAAAATGATATATATATATTTTTTAATTCTCGTGCATAATATAAATATTGATGATGTTATTGGATGTAAATAATCGTGATGGACTCATGTGTCTATATGTGACTAAATTCTGTGTTACTTATAACACCTACCAGACATTTATCTTGCTCACGGTTCATCAATTTACGCAACTTAAGCGTCCAGCAAACAAAATGTGTTGGCTAACATATAGTTCTTCCAACTGACCAATCAGAAAATGATGGTGTAGGTACCCAGATTCCGCTTCTGCGAACCCAATGGGTTATTCGTGTTTGTAAAACATTGTATCTCAAGATAAATGTCTATTGGATACGTACAGCTAAGGAACAGACCGCACCGCCATGCGGACAAGTAATGGGATCACTACTTCTCGTGTATAGTTCTAGGTACCGGTATATGACTCTATAGAATAATTGTAATCTGTACAAAGTCAGAAAGATTGGGTCAAATTGACCCAATATTTTGGGGGTATAGACGTAACTAGCCCAAAGATGTTGGGTGATTCATCCTGAAATATACAAAGACAGACGAAAGAAAAGTGCATAATATACGCTTAACTAGTCTTTATGAGATCTTGGCTCCTGTGGTTTGAGACAACATACCGGTATCTATTTTCTAGACTCTGAACGAATAGGTTCGTTTCGCAGCGTACTCAAAAGAGTCTAGAATTTCACAAAGTGTGGACTAGAGATGTGAGTGTCTGTCAGGTATAATGAAGTTTTGACATGGAACGAGTAACGGTCAGTCTAAAAATACGTTGAATACATTTAGAGAGAGCTTTGAATGTTCCATCTTGGAGGATGACCTTGGGAAGAGAGCCCGGATAAGAAGTTTTATCTCATGTAGCTCCTGGTCTGCGGTTTTCGGTCAGTCTTCGTCAATAATTTTTATAGTTCTTGAATATCACCAAGCGGCCTGGGAATTAACTTTCTTATTGTACAAGCAGTTTTCAGGTATGTTTGTGATAGTCGTCTTGATTTTTCAGAGCCTATTGTCGTTCTAACTTAACTATCTCGAAATCAAGAAAGCCGGTCTTGTACAAGGTCAAAGAAACCTTAGACTTGGCAATGTGGCAAGTTTCCATCTGTCGACAGGTGTTCCAAACATTCTGATATTCTCTTTCAATACACTGGAAAGTTGTTCAACAGTTGAACCTCTGTAAGCACATCATAATGATCTTCAGCGTACCTTTAGGCATATTGCCGTTTTAACCGTTTCTGATGTTCCTCATTGTACTGAATACCGATACATCCTATATTTAGACAGCCCAGCTTGTGAATATTTATATTTGAGCAGTTTATTGAAATTTTAGAGCAAATCAAGAGGACGAGTCAAAATTGAGTATAAACATATAATTCTTTGTTTCATGAGTCTCACTTTTTTGCCTCTTCGCATATACTGTATATCGTCTGTGATCGACAAGTGGCGGTGTTACAAATAAATGATATGTGAAACTATAACTGTCTAATACCTGTACAGGTTCATCTCAGTTCAGAATAAGTTTCTCTGGTCGGAAGATCTGGTCTGTATTTATTAAACGCAATATTAAAACGGTGGTGGAAAACGATGCCGGAGTACTGAAAAGAAGTTATATGACACCACAAACAAAAACACTGACTGCATATTCCTAAAAACATCACAAGAAACAAAACATGATTTGTATGCCTGCCACGCTTTTATTGTAGCTGTTCATGTTGACATTTTGAATGACATAGTCACACGACTCTATAACACAGGCTTGAGCGGTATATAGACACAAATATTTTAGATATATGACGTAATAGCCTTATCAAGACATCTGATGGTAAATTACGAACTTATGTGACCGCCAGATAGAAAAAAAACAAGGGAGTACGGTTCATAAGTCAAAAACAACCGAAAGCCCTATTTCAACGCCTGTCGACGCGATTTTCTGAGCATTTAGAGGATAAACAGAGTTGATGTAGCTGCGAAATATAGCCCTGTAGCATTGCGATCGGCATATAGCTGAGATCTAATTTTTTAAGCTAAGTTTTTGTGCAGAATTTAAGAAACTAATTTTTTGCTTTACAAAAAATACAATAAAGGAGTTTGCCTCACGTGAACTTCACAGATCCGTGTAACCTTGCACAGTTCAATATTCGTTTTTCGTTTCCCGAAATTAAAAATTGTCAGATTTCAGTTTTTGATTTTGAGAATCCGAAAACGATAGTTGAAAATTGACGGCTAAATTTCAACTTTTGATTTTGAGGTTACAAAAAAAAAATAAAAAAAATTTGTATTGTGTGTTACACCACCTTTCCAACAGCACACCCACAATGATTCAGAGCCTATTATCATTATAACTTAACTATCTCGACATCAAGAAAGCCGGTCTTGTACAAGGTCAAAGAAACCTTAGACTTGGCAATGTGGCAAGTTCCCATCTGTTGACAGGTGTTCCAAACATTCTGATATTCTCCTTCAATACACTGGAAAGTTGTTCAACAGTTGAACCTCTAAAAGTACATCATAATGGTACTTCTGAAGCTTCAGCGTACCTTAGGCATATTGCCGTTTCAACCGTTAATGATGTTCCTTATTGTACTGAATACCGATACAGCCTATATTTAGACAGCACAGCTTGTGAATATTCATAAAAATTTCAAGTTTTTGAGATTACAAAAAACACACAAAAAATATCGAAAATTGAATTGTGCAAGGTTACACGGATCGTCACACCACCTTTCCAACAGCACCCGCCCTCCAGCTTAGGGCAGCATGGTTTGTACCATGTTTGTCTGGCACAGGAGGTAGATTAAAGTGCCAAACAAATTAGGCTCTCTGACGATCCATTGTGATCACCAGTGTCTGTAGAGCTTAATTTTCAAAATTCGAAATTCAATTTTTTTTGTAGTTTTGGTTAGGTTTTTGTTAGGGTTTTGCTAGGGTATGTTTGTTTGGGTTGTCGTCGCCGTGTGACCAATAAGGTTAGGTGCGACGTTAAACTTCAAACAACCAACCAACCAAATCCAATAGCAACCCCACAATGATTCTACCCATCATGCTCTCACGTAGTCAGTGTCTACTACTGGGGCGATTGATCGTGACTAATATATCCCAGCAATGCGTCACGACTCAACTTACCTTTATGTTTTTCAGGTATTCACAGGAAGCCCCGCGGAAGGGGAGCTGCAGAGGGGGGACATTATTCTTTCTATCGCTGACAGACAGGCGGAGACACTCACTCACAAGCAGGCGCAAGATTTGATCAAGTTTGGAGGGGGCAGTATCTTCCTGGTCATTAAAAGGTATTCCGGAATTATTTTTTTTTTGGTCACAAAGTCGAGAGATATTTAACAACTTGGAGCACCAATTGATGACTCTGTCGAGTAGAACACACCGACAAGATAACAGTTCCTCAGGGTTTTTTTCTATGGAATTTTATGTGTTTACAAATGAAAATACACGAATAAAATGCTATAAGATCACACTTGAAGCATCAATATCTCGGAAACCAGAGCACTTTTTTATTTTCTTTACAGGATGCAAAACAACGATACAAAATTTCGAATCCCCATGATAAATAGTTTTCAGGAATAAACGGTTTTCCTCATAAAGGGAAATGAAGTAGTGGAATCAAAGCGATAAACGGATTAGACACCTTTATCTGATAGTGTAGCCCATCCCCCCTCTTGTGGTTGTGTGACACAAGTGGGAATGACCACTTAAGGTGGGCTAAAGTGGTCTCCTCTCAGCGTGGCTCAAATTTTGTCACTCGTACGATTTGAAGACTACTCTCTAAAAACACTTGAGTGAACTGTTCCACTTAAGTTTGAGTGAAATGTACCTGCTCACTCAAACTTGAGTTACTTTTCACTCAACTTGAGTTATTTTTCGCTCAACTTGAGTTAAAACCACTCAAGTTCACTCAACTTGAGTGGGATCAATTTCCACTCTTCCGCTTGAGTGAATGTCACTCAAGTTGAGTGCATTTAACTCAAGTTGAGTGAAAAGTAACTCAAGTATTGAGTGAGATCCATTTCCACTCTTACTTGAGTGAAATTTCACTCAAATTGTTTTAGAGAGTATAATTTTACTTGAGTAAACATTTGTTCACCGAAATAATCTCACCTCCAGGACGAATCTATATTGTATTTTCTCATCAATTTGGCCAGAAGTCCTTAATATGATTCACCTGTGTTCTGGTTTCTTGGATTTAATAATAGATCTAAACCCTGATGACGTATTATCTCTCTTACAATCACGTGATGAAGTGTGCATCCATTCATTTACATGACCGGTATCAATTGCTGAAATTTAATATTGCTTATATAACACGACATTGATTTGCAAGGCGCGAAGCCCTGTAAATAACCGGACGTGCGACCGACTGCCAACCTAGGTATCTAGCGTTGGTAATTAAATTGATGTCCTGTTACATGAGGGAAGCAGCAGGGTAATTCAGTAATGATTCCCGCCTGTCGTTTGATAGTCATGGATGTACATTGCATCAAGGGATGTAGAAGAGGGATAAAACGTCATCACGTTTCAGGTCTATTTTATTATTGTACGATGGCCAGCCTAACCACAGACGAAGGAAATTCACTCAGAGACAGGGTTGTTATGTTTCGTCATCTAGGCCCTCTTCAGGTTTACCATGCGATAGTTCATGGAGCCTGAAACCAAGAAATAGTTCCGTCTCAAACAAAAATCTCTCATGTGAAATAAAATTTAAATGTGAGATCGCAAATATTAAACTTAGCTAAATGTGCGGGCGTGTATTGAAGCCCCATGGGCTCTTGTTTTTATAGTATAACCCAATGTGTGTGGACAACAGAGACAATAGATCGCCCGTATTTATGTACAGTGATAGAAGAGCCGGGGACAGTTTGTTAGGTTTTTCTCTATCAGCGGCGAGCCAAGTTTTTGACAGGAATTCCAGTCAATCCACAATACCATACATAGTTAGAGGCACTACGTGTACAGTTCATGTGCGTTGAAATTACATAATATTTTGATTGCTAAAATGTAAACAAACACACCTTAAAGTTTAAAACCGTAAAACTCACATTTCCGATCAATATTATCTGAGGACATGATCGTTCACGTGTTTAACCCGTAAGCTTGAAATTGCCTGTGTTTTAAAATGTAAAATATGTAATTCTGTTCTGTAATGTAATTGAAAATCTTAGCGAACATTTAATCTAATCAAGTGATAATGTTTATCACCAACTATTTTCATTCGACAGGCCTCCCCCAGGACGTGTGCAAGTCGCCCAGCAGCCTCAGCAAAAGCCTGTCCACTCAGCTGTAAGTTATGCATTGTTTTACCATATAAATAGAAAATTTATATTTTTCCATTTCACTAATAATATCAGTGAGGTATCGAAGTCGAATGTGGCTACAGTCACGGTCTGGCAATCTCGCCCTCTCATCTCGTGAGATTAAAATTGTTTCCCATATCGTGAGGCAAAACACAAAACTGTGTCTCGTATTCTCACCTCGCAATCCAACACCACAACCTCGCATTATTGTGCATCGAAAATATACACGAGTTCGAGTGACCGCATTCCACTTCCATAGTAAGGGAATATAATAATCTCCCGCCTCCAGACTGAATAAATTGTGTCCTAGAATTGGCAATACTAAGGTGAAACGTAACCGACCATACTTGAAGGAGCCGGAAAGTTTTGTAAAAATAATGAAATTGAACGATTAAGATCACAGAGGATGTCTCGATTACAATTTCCCATCTCCGGAGGTTCATTGTCGGATACGTATCTCAAGCACGCATGCGCATTGACGCCATCATTGACGCCAACAACTGAGATAACTATCCCATAATGCACAGTATGACGGTTCGAAAATAATCACTGCTGCTATATCAATTTATCATTATTCAGAGAATTTTTAGAGGTTTCAGTTTATATTGCTTTCTCATGGACGCTCAAATAATATTCCATTGAACTGACTAATTCCTTTGTTACTCTTTCATATGCATGTCATGCTGTTACAATTTTAAAAGCTGCAATAGTCGCTACAGACGAGCCATGACCGGTGTAAAAGGATAAAATATCTCCCGTAGATGTCACCTTCTCTCTAGCATCATAGCATCAGGGATGGTATATGGCCACCTTGCCTATCATGGACAAGCCAATGAAAAGAGTCACCTAGAGCAACATATAGGTCACAAGATAGGGCTATCTATTCCATAGCATCATTGGTAGGCCAAAGCATGGCCCACCATCTCTTCAACAGTTTGACCAGATTTTAGAGCCAAATTCTCTATGGCGTATGTAGGCCCCAGTGTAGGGTCAACTTTTCTAGCAACATAGCGTGGTCAAGGTATAAAGCCACCTTTTCTATAGCATCATAGCTTAGTCGGAGTATAGAGCCACCTTCTCTGGGTAGGTCAACTTATGTATAGCATCATTTAGGTCAATGTGTGGGACCACCTTTCTATGGTACAAAGGGTAGGCCAGAATGTAGGGAAAACTTTTATATAGCATCATATAGGTCAGAGCATAGGTCCACCATTTGTATAGCATCATGAAGGCCATAGCACCAAAGGCAAGTTAGAGTATAGAATAATATAGGTCATAATATGGGGCCACCTTTCTATAGCACTAAGGATAGGCCAAAGTCGAGATCCACCTTTTCTATAACATCATACAGTATGGGGTCAATTTTCTGTAGCACCCCCGGCAGGTCGGAGTATAGGGATAGCCTTTCGATAGCATCAAAAAGGCCAGAGTTTGGGCCCAATTGTATGTAGTACCAAGGGTTGGCCAAAGTATAGGTCCACCTTTTCTGTAGCTTCATATATGCCAAAGTATGAGGCCACCTTTCTATAGCATCACGGATGTGCAAGAGTATAGGTCCAGTTTTTCTATAGCATCATACAGGCCATAGTATGGGGCCATCTTTTCTATCGCACTATACATGTAGGCAGGTCAGAGCATAGGGACATCCTATATATAGCATCATACAGGCCAGAGTATGAGGTCACCTTTTCTGTAGCAACACAGGACGGTCAGAGTATAGGTCCGCCTTTCCTATACCATTATATAGACCAGAGTATGGGGCCACCTTTCTATAGCACCAACGATAGGCCAGAGTAAAGGTTCAGCTTTTCTATAGCATCATATAGGCCAGAGTATGGGGATATCTTTTCTATAGTATCATACGTAGGTCAGAGTATAGGAGCACGTGTTATATATTATCATATAGGTCAGAGATTATAGGCCCACCTTTTTTTCTACAACAGTTTTGTGCGGATATATTGCAAATGCAAATGAGTATAGGCCCACCTGTGCTTCTGCATCATACAGGCCAGAATATGGGGTCACTTTATTGGTAGCCCAGGGTATAGAGCCTCCTGTTCTCCAGAATCATGTAAATCAGGGTATAGGGTCTCATTTTCTAGGTCAAGGCATAAATAATAGACAGCTCTTGGGATGGGAGATGTATCTGAGCCTTTTACACTGGTCGGCATTGACACCTGCTAAATGCATAATTTGCAAGCTTTTTTATTGATTTGTACACCGCAAATTGTTTCTATAGCTGTTTTTGTGTGAGTTTACTTGAGATATAAATGCCCCTTTTCTTTTAATCAAATCACTCGCGTTTGAATAGAGACCCTACAGACAAATCGCACTATTGCTTATGCATTTTCGTAGGGATCTGGCAAATTGCCAATTGTGCGCGTTGTTTATCGTGATCTGGCAGACTTCATTGCGCATTGCGGTCGTTTTTGTAGGCATCCAGCTTTCGGGTCGCAAATTTTGTTCGTTTTCCAAGAGACCTACCTGACAGATCTTTAATTGGTTCTGTTAGGAATTCGGCTGTTAAATAGAAAATTATGCGCTTTGGTTTGTAGGAATGCCGCTGACTTCATGGCGAAATGCGCACGTCCATGTAGAGATCTCGCTCAAATTTCGCAAATTGCGCACATCTTGTAAGGATCTAGCTGACATATCGAAATTGCGCACGGCTTGTAAAGATTCAGCTGACAAATCCTAAACTGTGCACGTCAATATACAGGGATCTGGCTGGCATACTGCGGTTTGCTCACTACTTGTGGATATCTATCTGACCTATCAACCATTACTCCTGTTCTTGTAGGGATACCGTCCAGTACAGCCTACATCCATGCCAAAGAAGGGCAAGATTAAGGGGGGACTCGGTGGATATGGCCCAGAACTCGGCACCGACTTTGTAGGGATCCAGGGGCGTGAATCCGGGGGTGGGGATGGGGTGGGGATATATCCTCCCACTTTTCTGAGGAGAGTCCTGCTGATGAAATCACCCTGTCTGTTGATCAACTATATATACATTTCCTGAAGGTTAAAAGTCCACAAAAAATTAAACCTTTTCGGCATGTGGAAGGATATCCGGCTCGATTTTCGAAGACGGATACTTCGAAACGAATCAGGAATGCGTCCAGAAGGGCTTGGAGTATAGTGGGGAATACCTTCTGTCCCTATCAATGGGAGGGGAAGGTAGTTTTCCTTTTAAGGTTTTTGGTCATTCCTGATCCCACCCTCCACTTTCCGAAAGTTACGCCCCTGGGGAATCTGTGTGACACGTCACAAATGAGCATTTTGACTGAAACTAGAAACCTCAGCAGTAGTTTAGTAAAATTGGAATAAGCACAGAATGGCTGATTTGTTTTGTCGAAGAGTAAAATACACCTCACTCGTCATTTTGTACATGTGTAAGTAGGAATAGATATAAAACAGTAACTTGGAATGAAAGTAAACTCTTGGAATCAATATACGTCGAAAGAATCTGCCAATGTCCGAAAATGAAACAATTTTTGCGATTGTTTTCCAGCTTAGTAAAAAGCAGTATAACACCCTTTCGTACCGTTTCAAATCATATGTAGGTCATATAGCAGCATAACGGGACACAATTAAGCCACACATGATAGTGTAGAAAATGCATGGGTGAGTAGAATCTTAATAAATTAATATCATATATCTTCTTCTTTTGTGACTATAGACACGAGGATTTTGATAATAGGATAATAGATTTTGGGTTGGTATTCTTACTTCGACTGATAGGTACTTTCCTGCATATCATTTGCCCTGGCGGCAGTCCCTATTTCCCTTTTAGATTAGTGTGGACTCGCAAGTGTGATGTGGATGGTTTAAAGCCCACCCGGGAACTCGCCAGCAATGGCACTGCGAACAGAAGCAGAATCCCCTTATCAAAACAGTATAAAAATCGCGAAATGTATCTATTATATTGCTTGCATGGTGTGGGATGGTTCTTTCATTGTAGGAAAACTTTTTTTGCATTGTTTACTTTGAGTTGGAACGATAAAGCTTTTCGGTTCGGTGTAACGTGTTTATCTTAGTATAAATATATAGCAGATGAGGAAACAAATTAAATCTGGTAATAGAATTCACACAAATCCATTAAAACATTTGAGAATGGCAGACATGAAAATAATATTTTCTTACCCAAAATGCCGTGGAAGGTGATTTTACTTTTCGATGAGAAGCGCATTTCGCTTGACCATATTTCTAATTTGCATACCCTGAGAAATTGCTAATGAGAGTAGCAACATTAGTTCATTTTAATAGTTTGCATATATAATGCTTTCGCTAATCCCACCCTTCCCCTCTCATGAGTTTGTAAGTATAGCCCCTAGTATAATTGGTCAGTAAAGGTAATTGACAGAAGATTTTTTTAAGAGCGCCATCTATCGGATCCGTCAAAGTATAGCGACATCTCTTAATCTGATTACGATTGTAATCGTTTTATTTTATATCTCGATTAAGATCTGGCATTTTATTCAATCTTTTTGATATATCAATAAATCTCTACAAGGAATCTGTATAAAGTTCGCAGGAACCGTTTCAGATCGCTTAGAAATTGACTAATTTGACAGCATGGGGCGTTCCCAATAATGTCCTATTTCTCCCTTTTTCTCCACCATGCAAGGAAACCCATCCCAGCTTACGACTGTCTACCCCAATTTTCCATCAAGGCGTTGCAGCACGAAATAAATGTTCATGGACAATAGCCGACTGCAATATAGTACATGCTAGAAATAATATATAGCTAGCTAAATCATAAAAACAGCATGAATATAGTCTTGAAATTTGGTGTGAGTGGACTTAGGACGTTTTGTGCAGCATCAAGCTGATACATGGCACGTTTTCCACGTTTTCTCTCGATTATATTGGGGACCGGTCAAAATTATCAGAGGAGAGTTTGCCTGTGCAGATTTCTGGAGCGGCTGATTTTTTCATGCAACGAAATTGGAGTGGTCGGTAACCCTCTCTGTGTTAACACGTTCAGGGATCATCGCTTTTCAAGCAGAGAGTTACAGATTACATCCCCCTGATTAATAATGATCGGTCTCTCACATTGTCGAAGCTGTGTAGAAAATTGCAATTAATTGAAGTTTAACTCCTTGTATGGAAGTTGTAAATGATTTGCTCATACTTTCTTAGAGATCGAACAGACATACTATGAATTGTTGTCGTTTTAGTACAGGTATATTTACGTATTCCAAGTTCTGCATGAATCTACCTTATTGATCACCCTTTTGTGAGAATATAGTGGAATTACCGCCAATTGTTCATGTTTTTGTTTTGGGATCTGCTCAGCCTAATTGTTGCAAATTGTGCACGTTTTGTCGGGGATCAATAGATAGTAAACTGCCAATGTGTGTGTGAGCATTTGACCTACTTTAAATTGTTTTTCCAGGGTTTTCGTACCCAAACTGCACCTGCACCTGCACCCATGCCAAAGAAGGGCAAGATAAAGGGGGCCCTAGGCGGACATGGCCCGGAGTTCGGCACCGACTTCTCCAGACCGTCACCGCAGTTCGGCAACCCAAGTCGCCCTGCACACGACCGATCGATGTTGCACCAAGTGCAATATAGTCTCGAATCTAAGACTCAGTACGGTCAGTATGACCCCGAGTGTGTTATTACCACCTCACAATATACCCCCATGAAGCCCCACAGTCACCAGTTCCAGAGCCTGATAACCGAATCGTCAGAACCCCAATTTAGCGAGCCCACCCCAGTCTTCCACCAGCAGCAGACCTTTGTCAGTAGTGCACCGGTCCAATCTTACCAACCCGGACCCCGTGAACCGGAAGACGAGAACTATGAGATTGTACCGGTCTCTGAGAGAAAGAAAGCCTTCATGGGAGATCAGCCGAGGAAATGGGGTAACGCCCAAGGAAGTAATATCACCTTTTGGAACCTGTTCTTAGTCATTTACAAATCACAGTATTTATCAAGAAAGGATATAATCCAAGATGTGCGAAAACATTGATCGAAAAATCGTCAAAACAACGCTGTGACAATTTTAACAAATAGTTAAAAATCATTTAAGGGAAACTAAACTGATGGCCAGGTAGCTTAGCTAATAACTAAGTGACAGTTTAAGCCTTAGCTAAACACAAATATATGATATTGAAAATTGGCAATCGAACAGGCGCAGGGTGATATTATAGGAAAAGAATAAGTGTTCGTTATGTGCATATGGGTTTGGGCGTGTTATAAGTTGTTTACAGCGATTCGAATATTGCACGAAAGTACAGGTCTACTTTGTTGGATAGTATACACACCTCTCATGACATATCTATTCTGCATTCATCTTGCAGTATCTTTCTGCATTTAAGAAATATTTGACAGTGAAAAATAGAGGAGGAAAGAAAGTTTATATTTATATATAGATGATAAATAAAGGTTTGCATTTTTCCTTGAAATTACAAAATGTAAAAGTGCCAGGCAAACATTTCCTCACCTCTGAAGTTTTATGGAAGGTGTTTTTACTTCACAAAGGAGGGCTGCATTCCGCTTGGTCGTCATAGCTCTAATATAGATGTTCTGAGCGAGTACTCACGATTGTAGCACCAATAGTTCCTTACCCATAGCCTTGCATACTTTTGTGTCCATTTTGTCAACTTCCTCCTCTGACGAGCTTGTCGGTGCTAGGTGTTCCTTGTCCCACGGGCATCCTTTTCGACAACGGGAGAAAGCTGAATAAAATACCGTTTCACAGCGCGCTCTTTTGGCTACTTTAACTACAAGAATCAATACCATGACGATTCCAAAAAGTTATTCGAGATAAAACCAATAGATGTCCTTCAATGAAACTTCAAAGTAAAATCTATTGCTGGATTCAATTTATCCTTCTGTTTTTAAGAATACATCTCTATCAATTTCATTGAATTTTCTAGATTTCATTGAATCTCATTTGGATTTCTGCCTGTGTATTAAACAATTTGACGGCAGAGGGCGCTGCATGGCGATGCGGTCCATTGAGTTTTCTCCCTTTGTCGCCATTAAGGAGTTTTTTTCTTTCTTACGATTGTGTATCATGGTTCTTCCTCTAGATCTTTCGAGTAGCAACAATAACCATGTAATAACAATGACCGAAATAGTTGTAGCTAGACACGACAGATAAATAGATCGAAGACTGCATCCATAGCTCAGTGTTTGTAAATGCTGTGCGTGTTTTTTTATCAACTAAAAAACAACAAATCCGTTTTATTGTCACACATAACCTCTGAATTGTATATCTAGTTTGTCCATGCCATTTATTTCTTATCAAGTAACATTCCTTGTCAGTAATTTTCTTTACTTGCTTTATATCTATTTTGTCATATTTACTATATCATTCTGTATTATACACTAACAAGCAACAATCAAATTTTTATGATTATTATATGTCTTGAAATATTTTACCATTATTTTATTGTCAGATGTGCTACATAACCACCTTTTATTTACTGATCCAAACTGATGGCGTATTCAGGTCTCCTTTCACCTCTGGCTAATTTCAATGTTCTATCGACAGGCACAGCTGTCGATATCTGTAGGCTCTTCGTACATCTATTTCAATTTAAGTTTGTACGCTTACTATGCTATATGAAAGTGGTTCAAATTGCACATTTAATCAGTTGAAAATGATATATATATATGCCTAAAATTATGAATGGAACATATGATTGACTACAGACCTGAATACAAAGAATGTTATTTTATGTTTCACGAACAATATTCAACATTTTGATGGATTGTTTTTGATGATTTTTCTGCACAGCACCCGTACATATAAAGCGAGTTCCTCCGCCAGCTCCCAAGCCAAGATCCCCAATTCCGCCTTCAAGAGGACCAGAATTCGGGTTGGATTTCTCATCGCCAGGTACAACGTGGACGCCACCATCCCAGAATTTTAGTTCTGCGCCCCAAGCGTTGTCGCCAACACAGAACTTCGTGTCGCAAACGACCTTTGCTCCAGCAAGTGCCTTCATGGATCAGCCGAAGATACCTGCTTGGCGAGGAAGTCTTCGACAGACAGGTACCAAGCCCTGGGACGAGGAATTCTCCACTGCCAATTACACACCAGCGCCGGCTCCGCCACCGCCAACTCCAGCCAAGCCTGTACAATCCAGGTCTGTCACTGTGTCACACCACCAAGCCCCTGTCCGGACTGCGCAACCCTTCAGTCCCGCTCGTTCAAATCCACAAGTAGCTTCCGGACAGGCAGAGGAGGAAGGGCCTCGTATTGTACACTTACAGTACAATTCACCTATGGCAATGTATTCTAGAGAAAATGTGCAGGAAACTTTGGAGGGACAAACCAGAAACGTGGCGTAAGTGCGTGGGCCACCAGCAAGAACATAGTAACTATTCAGGAATGTCCTGTTCTCCGCTAGAATTAGATCTAACAGTAACATCATGCTATTTACCCAAATCATTCCGCGAGTCAACCAGAATTCTGCTTCAAAGGCACCATTTGCAAGCATGGTAATTGCCCTCTGTCCCATCAAACTCTCACAAGAAGAAACTATTATATCATCTAGATAAATCAAGGCGCACACCCCCCTGCGTTTATTAGCGCTAGTCTTCCATTCATTTTATTTTTGCTGTTGAGTTCGCGGATGTTTTGTTCCACCTAATATTTAGTGTTGATTGGTAGTATGTTGCACTGATTTTTACACTGATCCTAAATCGTTCCAGTTATTAATCCTAACCCTACATTTATTTGTTCTAATATGGATTCAAGTTGTGCACATGTTCATACATGTATGTCCTCCGGTCACGCTGAACAACCCCGTTGTGTATAATTCCAGACGTTATTGTGTGAACTGTCGTCCAAGTGTATTGTCCAACTGCATAATGACAATCAACTCATCAGCTATAAATGTTAAAGCATTATGGTACAAATGATGACAACGTCTTATAATAAGTTATCTGTGCAGCTGTAATGCACCATACTCTCGTTTAAATGTAGCGCTAAACGATTTGCTACTCCAGTTCAGAGAGTTGGCACAATTGATGGCTCAATCAGATTGGTATGTATTTTCTTTAAGGCAAACTTGATTATATTCGGTATCACCCTGGCTGTTGCAAGTGACATACATTTAATGACAACATCTGAGTGGCTGAAATATAGGTCTTGCTGGAGGCCTTTGCGATTCAGGAAATACTACAAAAATGCATAGACTTAGAATTGTGTTCGTTTTTTCCTTGGGAACCTTATTTGAAGCCTCATTGGAAATGTTACTGTTAAAAGGTTTTGAATCAGATCAAAAGCTTTCCGTTCATACTTTGCCTATTCTGTGTTTCAGCGTTCAGCAGGCTCCCCCGCGTCATCAGGATAAAGACGGCCCGCGTGACTGGTCACAGTCAGCTGTGTTCCGGATGATCCAACAAGAGGAGAGCCACACAGGTCCGTCCGGCAAAACCACCACCACCCGTTCAACAACTGTACAGTCTCAACAACAACCGGTACATGCAGCCTCATTTCAACCCATGGGGGAGGACGAGTTTGGAACGTCAGATTTCTAGGAAAGACTTAAATTAGCATAAAATAAATTATAGACAAAAAATCTCTCTACGAAAATCAGTTTTAGCTGATGTGAAAGACATTGGCAGTGTGATGTGCTTGATAGGAACGGGATGTCGTTGGTTTCGTTAGCGAAACCCCTGGAACTGTGCTGTAACACGTGCTCGCAGGAAAAAAAACGTTTGCTTGTGAAATGGCCGGATACTGTGCAATACTAACAGTACCTCCGCGTGATGGGTTTGGAACAATGTAGTTTAACTAGTACCACGAGTAAATTAACTAGTACCACGAGTACAATAATAGTTTCTTTTTCTGGAAAACCCTTCTGTGATTGTTGTTCTAACAAGTGGTACCCCATTCTTTCAGCGGGCCTTTTTCATCGCCTATCTTGTATAGATTGTGATATAATCCTCGACTAAACCGCTATCGAATATATTTTATTCTAATTGGATCCTGAGATTAACCAAATATATAACGGCCAAGCTGTTAGCGTGTATCATGCCAAGACGGAGAGGATCTCCATTTTATGCAAACTATATGTAATTAATTATGAAGGCAAATGTTTGATTTTTACACTGAACAGACCATGAACCGATTGCAGTTACTTTAGTAATTTATATGAAGTACATATTCCCTGATGGCATAATGATTTCGAGAAAGTAGCTATGGGATTTACCCTTTCGGTGAATTTTGAATCATTCTGAAGTATGCTCTGGATTGTTTTTGTATAAAGTAGATTGAGTAGTCCACTGAATCAATTTGGAGATCTATATTGTTTTCTACGTATTAATATGGGTGTAAGCGAATGAACATTTTATCTATATATTTATTTTATTTCCTGTGAAGAGGTGTAAGAGGGTTGTCCAACCAAAGTCCCTAAATTAAAAAAACGAAATAAATTCGACACGAAATGATTTTTCATGATTAGTTGTATTTGAGTCTGTTTTAAGTTTTGTCTTCGATTCTTGTATTATAGACATCTGATACCGGGTTAGTCGTGCATCATTCGTACGTCGAAGCTGTCGGTAAGAGTCCTTTTCCGAAACAAACATTCAACATCATAACCAAAATCATAAACGAAGTTACCATGGAAACCAGTCATTATCATAAGCCCTTCTATTTGGCACGGACACATATCCCCTCTTGCGCAGTTCAGTATGCATCGTGGTAATCGTTTGTCGCTATATCATATTCGCGGTTGTTACCGTTCATTACAACACATATAAGGGAAGTGGGAAGAGGTGCCGACATACTGACAGAGCCACATGACATGTCGTTTATGAATGATGGATTCTCCCGAATGTCGAATCTGATGCATTAGCTTATTTTTGAGATTGGTATTCATATCTCTTCTCACAATCTTTAAAGTGTATGAATTACATGTGTGTAACAATGAAAAGTCAATGGGCTATGAAATCCCAGATTTGTCCTACATTATAATGTATCCCAGTCACGGTTGACTGTGGATGTTCATTTAAACACTCATTGCATGGAACAAATAGTGCATGAATAAACCATAATACAGGTCATCGGAATTTAACACAAGCGGAAAAACATTGCACCAGTGAACCCCGTCATTACATCCCCCCCCCCCCCAGTGTGTGATATTACTAAATATTACAAACGTGGGAAGAAGGCGCTGAGTAGTATAGCCTTGCTGTTTGCCTTGAAATCGTCAGATATTCCACACTTGATATTGGATATCGATTTGCGAATAATCAGAAGTGTGTGCCATTCATGCGTTTACATGAAAAGGCAATACAATAACAGGTCAAATAGCCAATACAATAACAGCGCGAATACCCAATACAAGAACAGCACAAATATCCAATAAAATACCAGCACAAATACTCAATACACTAACAGCTCAAACAGCCAATATAATAACAGCCGAAATACCCAATACAGTAAGAGCTCGAGTTTCATTCTAAATATTTCGGCTGCATGCATAATCGTCATAAAAACATAAAAGCTAGATCTTCACAGCTCCAGAACTAGCGCATCTAATTCTCCTCAAGCCGGTGCTAGAAGCCGTGTGGATACTTCATGGTCTGCAGATGAACAGCTGCAATAAGAGCGCGGATGAGGTACCAAGGCTACGTCTTGGAATCCTCCGTATTCTAGTTTGAATATGAAGTGCCGAGGGACACTTTACTATGGAGTGACATGATGGCTTTTTAGTTGGCAGTCGTCAATTTACCCCACCTCTGACATATCTCACCAATTAATCACAAACAAACGAGCAATGGCGTCTGGACGATGTGAGAAACCTTTAAATAGATCTGGGTGCAAGTACTGATGTTCCAGTTGATCAAATTCCGATGGGTGGTTCCCTTCAAATACAGTGATCACTGTGGATCATGGCGTCGCATATTTAGGGATCATTCTTCTATATAACGTTTCTTGGAGACGAGAGTAGGAACTTCAAAACCCACTGCAAAGTTTCCGCTTCAAGTTTGTGAGTATAATCCAAGTAAAATCCAAGACGGCCGCCATTTTCAAGATGTATAACACTTCAAGTTAATCCTCAAACACCTACGCTGATGACAACGACTGGTCCACGTTCATCATCATAATCATTGATAACAGTATTATTTTTGAATTGAAGTTGCCAAAATTATCATAATTGTAAACGTAATTGTCTTCTTTCACTATCCTGGGATAGTAAATAAAATTCATCCATGCTTATATTTACACCATTTATCATTAGTTAAAAGCCCCGCGATCTTTTAAAGAGACAGACAGTAGAGTCCATGAACGAAGCGCTATGTGAATTCACCTGCTGGTGCTATTGTCGCAGTTATTTGTTAAAGGATTAAAATGAAATTTATGAAAGTCCGAATTTGCGCCATTATAATTACAAGCGTCTGGTCCGTCATTCATAATTCAGCCGTCGTCCATTAGAGAATATCCACGTCCATAATCCAAAGACCTATTCCATATTCCATATAGCAGTATTAGCACCAAATTCAAAAAGACAATCATAGTATACATAAACATAGGCTTGTTTCCTGCAAGAGAGAAGCGGTCAACAGTTTTCAATGATGCCGGCAAGACATCATGATGTTCCAAAAATATGAAATCCGTATCGCTGATCAGTATTCTCATTCCATAATATTCGTTGTAAAGTCGTCATCTAAAGAATGATGTATCTCAGTCACGCTTTGATTGTGACTGTTCATATGAGTACCATGAGGATCTTGAAGTGCATGGGTTCATGCGGCCCCTAACCCCGGGTTAAGCGGAATTAGACACAAGTTACGAAACGTAACGCCATAGATCTTGCATGCTACGCTCGTATTTTGCTATCAGCATGCGATATGTATCGCCAAATTTGAGAAACTTTGTGAATGGAGTAAATCATTTTCACTATATCTTTTCGAATGTGTACTTTATTCCCTACTTTTGACAAAGTATTGTCACATTGATTAGTTGAAGTTAAGCTAGCTAATTGGAGCAATACATAAGAAAATATTGTAGAAGCCAGCTTTGCTCAAGCCAAGGTTTATTTGAAGTTGCTAACGGCAACAAGAAAACCGTAAGAACAAAATTTAAACATGCTGAGAAAAAATATACTTTTTCTCAAAGAAGAGTAGGCTGGATTCAGTCCCAGTTTCATAATGAAATTTAGTGGAAATACTAGTAAATACCTCTTTCAATTTTTCTGTCAAATCGTTTTCCTTAATATAAAGCATTTATCTCCGTCACGTTTTGATTGTGACTTCATTTGAACACCATGGAAATGTAAAACACAAGGCGTATAGTCCGGGATTAAGCGGAATAATAAATACATGTTAGGTAACGCCACAAATCCTGCACACTACAATAGTTTTTGCCGTCAGTGTGCGATATCACATACCTAGAGAAACTTAGAATTGAGGCGTTCGGTGAAGTAGACTTGTTTGACAAATTAGGTAAACTTAGTTTTGATATGAACACGTTTTTCACAGGTACTAGCAAATACTAATGACGGAGATATGTATACACCATACTTCTGGAATATTGCTATCCAGGAATGCTTTGAGTGGGTGAGTAAGTAGGATTTAACGTCCTTTTCAACAGTCGTATCACCACGGTGCCTACGTGTGCCAGAACACGAGAGTGTTCACAGTTCTTATTATCCTGGACACTGGTCAGTCCAGCAACTGCAGCACCCGGTCATCCATCCAAGTATTGCCCGAGCTCAACGTTGCCTAACTTCGGTGATCTGACGAGAACAGGTGTGTCCAACGTGATACGCCGTTCTCATGGTTAGTTAACTACCGGTATATCAAAACTATAATCGTCTCTGTCATCGTACACTTCACGGAGAGGGAACCATTTCCATTTTGATAAAGATGTAGGTCAAATATTATGTACCATCTTAATTATCAGTGGTTATCTTTAAGTTCAGTGGAGGTGGTATATTTCCATCAATACTCGCTTATATAGGAATATCCAAGCGAGAAGATATAGCCTTTAATATTTTGCTGGTGGCCTCTCGAAGCTTGCCCGCTACACAAATAATTGAGAGTAGTTTGTGACTGGTTAAAGCGCTTGGTCGGCGTCGGGTCTCACAGATGATCAAGCCGATTTTAGGAGTCATGTCATTTAAGATGTCCACATGAACATCTATAATACAAGTGTGACTGAGATACAAATGCTAACAACGATCTTGTTTGGTGTTTTTAGATATGCAGTCAGTCCCATAGGGTCATATGGACATTGCTTCGGCATCTTTTCCAACCAATTTTATATGCTGCGTTGAATTGATTTCTTCATTTAGTGAGATTCTGCTGTTGGATATTTAGCCCCCGAGCAAATCATTGTGATTGTAGTTTGTGACTCTGGTTAACATAGTGAACAACGAAGCGTTGTTAGCGTCCAAACTCACAGACTTGTATCTTCTACTAATATTCCCGTTTCGTCTATCTAACGGTCACCTAGTTCATCACATTCCATCAGAAGACTTGATACGGCGATTAAATCATTGCTCTTGGATTTTTGCATCTAATACAGCTCAACCCGGGGCCAGGAGCCACGTGGTCATGTCATTTAAGATGTAAACATGAACAGATGCAATACAAACATTGCTGAGATACACATTATCAGAGGAATCACTTTTTTGTTCTTGTTAAGTATTTAGATATGCAGTCAGTATATTTGCCTGTTGGATCATATGACTTCTTGTCAGTACTCTGCCATCACCTAACATGGAGTATTAGAGCATCACTATACGATGGCGGTGAGCGGTCCTACGGGATGTGGAAAGACGTCCTGGGTGATGAAATTCTTAGAAGAAGGACCCCTCAGCTATACCCGTATAGTTTGGTGTTATAGCCAGTGGCAGCCCGCCAACGAAACTACAAGATTACAGAATGTGAGCTTCGTCACAGGGATTCCTCACGATATCGATCAAGCGTATTTCTTCGACCCCGAGCAGACCAACGTGGTAGTGTTGGATGATCTGATGAGTGCGGCCAAGGACAATTCACACGTTGCCGACTTGTTTACCAAAGGATCCCATCATCGCAATCTGTCCGTCATCTATTTAACCCAGAATCTATTTCCTCAAGAGAAGGCGTCCGGAGATATTGCCTTGAACTGCCAATACTTTGTGTTCAATCCCATCGACCGAGCACAAATCCGTGTGTTTGGTAGTCGAATTAATCCTCAGAACATCGACCAGTTCATGCAGGCGTTTCAAGGCGCTACAAGACGTCCGTACGGTTACCTGTTCGTAGACTCAAAAGCTCATACCCCCGAAGATCGCCGGTTGACGACCCACCTGTTACCCGACTAGGGGTCACCACAACGTCATATACCTCTACACCATCCACCGAGTTCACATCTGGCATCACCCGCCCAGCAGCAGCAACCCACCACCATACAGTGGGTTCCCTTCATACCATAAGTCCCGGAATATCACCTAACCGTGAAGGACCAACCCAAAGCCGTACAAGGGAATAAACACAATGTGAACTCGAGGCTATGGAAGCATTTGTTCAAAGAAAGTATGGACGCCGAGATGGGCGAGACGTTGGGGGCCACAGAAAGCAAGTTTCACGACAAAGGGTGTTCGAAAGAGGAAGCCACAATTTTAGCCCATAACACATTGGCAACCAGACTACGACGGACTTTACCTCAGCAGTATGCCGACCTCGTGACCGATATAAAATTGGTGGACAAGGATACAGTCCATATGGAAATCGGAAGAACAGCGTCGATGTTGAAACCTCGGGCATGAACTGGAAAGCGGCGTATGTCAGAGCAAAGCACAAAAGAAGCACCTGTTTGAACGCATCATTAAGACCAAAAGCGTCCCACTAAAAATAGCCCACATGGCACCATCTTCCTCATTTCACCATGAGCACTATAGAGTACATCTTGTTTGAACCCAACAACGAGGATATTGTAGCCGAAGTGTTACGTCAAGCCAATGTCCATGCTATTATCGATACATCTGACGGTGGAATCACCATTCAGCACCAACGCATGCGTTGTCATCTTATCACGCTCATAGATGACATCCAATAGGTGACACGGGTATGTCTTCTGCTGCATAACAAAACAGATAATACACAAAGAGGATAGCAACACAACTACCCGTGCCCAGAATCTTCTGACCCTGCCTGAGGCATTTCAAACCTTCATGGAGACGCAGCTGGAGACGGGAAATTATCTTCTTCAACCTCCAACATGATGGTGTTCGTTCATAGATGATCGACAATGCAAAAGGCGTTGGGATAGGACGTTACGTTGCTGAGAGGGCGTTAAGGCGTAACGACGGGAGTTGACGGGCGTCACCGCATTTCGATGAATTACTCTCAATTCCATGAAAATCAGAGCTTCTGGACTATTTCACCAGGGCGTTAAGCTGAGCGTGGGCGGGCGGTACTGTCTATAAAGCACGTGTATTCCCAAAACACGCACTGTCGATGTTCAACCGTCAACATGGGTTATACATGCTCTGAGTGCGAACGCACCAGACCGTTACGATTTGATACGACACAAGAAGAATACACATGGGATTGAAGACTCCGAGGAGTCCAATGAGGCGGATGCAGATACAGAGACTGCTGAGAGTCCACCGAATGATACAGAAACAGACTGCTGAGAATCTATCTACTGATATGGAGAGCTTGATCTCAGATAGTCAGCCTACATCCCAGGGAAGTGAGGAAGAACCTACCTTTTGGGATCGTATTGTGACAGCAGCTATTAATAGCTATATTGCGATAATCGAAGACGCCGGACAGGATAACTTACAACAGGCGTACACCCAAATGCGCCCCTGCATCAGGAAAACAGCCATGGCCATCTACAAACAGTATATCCTGCTCCCGCTTGAAATGAAAGACCAAGCGTCACTTGGAAGAGGATGTGGGTTACCACCCACCGAGGCCCCGAAAAATGCGATCAGAATGCGCAAACAACTGTTTGAGGATATGCTCCCTCAACAGTATCCTGGACTGCGCGATGATGCTTCTCTCAACTGTCATTCTTGTTGTTTTCCTCTCATCGGTCTATATCATGGCGTCAAGGCGTTATGCTAGGGCGTTAATGCGTTTAGATAGGACGTTAAGGCGTTGAGACGGGTGTTAAGGCATAACGACGGGCGTTGACGGGCGTCATCGCATTTCGATGAATTAGTGTCAATTCCATGAAAATCAGAGCTTCTGAGCTATTTCACCAGGGCGTTGAAGCGTTAAGCTGGGCATGGGCGGGGGTTACTGTCTATGAAAGCAAGTGCATTCCCAAAACATGCACAGTGGACGTCACCAAAGTGTCCTACACGGATCAAGCTCGCCACCCTCGAGACCGGATATTTCAGTTCCCATGAAAATGTATCCTCGAATGGAAGAACCCATCGAGGTCGATCCGCCGCCCCGGATTGAAGAGCCGATGAACAATGATCCAAGTGCCGAGGAGCCCTTCCATCTCCCTACCCTGTATCCTCGAATGGAAGAACCCATGGAGGTTGATCTGCCGCCCAGAATTGAAGAGTCGATGGAGATTGATCCCAGTGTCGAGGAGCCCTTCCATCTCTCTTCCCTGCGTCCTTGAATGGAAGAACCTATGGAGGTCGACCCGCCGCTCCAAGTTGAAGGGCCAATGGAGATTGATCCCAATGTCGAGGAACCCAGGGAGATGGAACGTACGGAGACACCACCTACACAACGCTTGCCGAGCAACGAACCCATGTCCAGCTCGCCTATACCCACAGTCGAGGAGAGCCTGGATGCCCAGCCGGACTCCGACGATACGGTTCCTAGTCATACGCCGGACGACATCGAACATTCACTGCTATCAGTTTAAGAAGGACTGTACCAGTCTAAAACTCGCTGTAGGTAAAAATAAATGAGCACAATGATCTCGCATCAACCGTTTGCTAAACTAAAGAACAATTAGTGGCTTATTTATATGGTAGTCTCAATGAGATAGCATTGTTTATGCGCATCTGTTTTCCCCTAAAAGGATATACAATCAGATCTTCGACGTAAAATGTGATAGAATTCGCCATTGCATATCGAACTGTACGGTTATAGAACCAGTTTATGAAATACCAAGTTTATTCTTCCAACATATTGATCCTAGAAGCAGATTTTGTATCAAAAAATATTCGAGACTGTCGTATTATAAGCTGAAACACATCGTCGAAAGCTGTATTTTTGAAAGCAGCAGATCACCAAACGTGGACAGGAGACAGCTGCAAACGAGACCGTGTCATATTACCTCGACATTGACTTTTCCAGAAATTGTAATGTATCTTGTGGGAAGAGATTTCACTGAAGAATATCATGATACAACCGCTCAGGATGGACAAATTTAGTGGGAGGTAAAATAATGAAATAATGTTATATATAGCGTGATATGATTCACTTTTGCGGAGGATAGCTGCCTACCCATTGTGGGATATGAGCCGTTGCTCACAACGCACGCTTACAAACCTCACCTGTGTTCATCAGGAGGGTTCACAAGGTGTCCGATTGAGCTATCGATTCTAATCGGCCGGTGTTACGGCACGCGCCAATTTTTTCATTACATTACTTTAACATTAAGCTCTGGGCACATATCGCCAACCACAATAGCTATTCCTGCAATGTAAACAATGTCCAGAGAGTATTGGTACAATGTTAAACACAAAACAAACTATGTATTTATAAGGCGCTGAAAAGTCTAATATGACCTTGATCTGTGCCGTACGGGTTACTAAAGATAGTCCAAAAGAGCTATGAAGTTCAAAATCAAAACCCGTTCATCTCCTCTGAAATTACTTTAGGTCTTTTTGAAAACTTTAATGCAAAAAATGTCGCATTCAGACCACCGTACAGAACAATATGCAATCGGTATGTCTCGATATCCTACCATTTCAATAAACAAAATTTCTTTTGTTTTGCCACCTTCCTATCAATTTACATTTTATTTTTATTGAAATGAGATGGTGTGAAATTTAGCCATATTCAAATAAAATTATTTATGTTTGTTTAACAATGAACATATCATTATACCACATGTTGGATTATTCATCCGAAATTTCCTATTTGAAATGTAGTAGGACCTATTTCTTACGTGTCAGTTTCCACCGTAAGTTCATAGGGATGCTATTTTACAGGGTTGTTCTCTCTTACATATATATCAATCATAGTAGCATTACCTCTGGTAATCGGGTGGTTAACGGACCAACGCAATCTACGAGAACTATACTGAAAGGCTGAACGAACGCCAATTCAGAAACCAGGGGATCTGACTTAATAGCTGGTTGGCATTTGCCTGGCATCTGACAAGTTTACAATGATAAAAGTCTTTGCTAAATTATTATGCTTCTTCATCCAGTACAATGAAACGCAGAAAATTATACATTGGACCCCCGTCGCCTATGTCAGCAGCCGCCCGATCAGATAGGATATGGGAACTTTAAGGACGGCGGTAAAAAGAACACCACCCCTACTGAAATGGGAGGTAGGAAGGTCCCTTTACTCTCCATCCACCCCAAAAGTCCGAATACAAGCGTCTAGTCCGTCATTCATAATTCAGCCGTCGTCCATTAAAGAATATCCGCGTCCATAATCCAAAGACCTATTCCATATCCATATAACAGTATTAGCACCAAATTCAAAAAAGACAATCATAGTATACATAAACATAGGCTAGTTTCCTGTAAGAGAGAAGCGGTCAACAGTTTTCAATGATGCCGGCAAGACATCATGATGTTCCAAAAATATCAAATCCGTATCGCTGATCAGTATTCTTAATCCATAATATTCGTTGCAAAGTCGTTATCTAAAGAATGATGTATCTCAGCCACGCTTTGATTGTGACTGTTCATATGAGTACCATGAGGATCTTGAAGTACATGGGTTCATACGGCCCCTAGCCCCGGGTTAAGCGGAATTAGACACAAGTTACGAAACGTAGCGCCATAGATCTTGCACGCTACGTTCGTATTTTGCTATCAGCGTGCGATATGTATCGCCAAATTTGAGAAACTTTGAGTGGAGGCGCTTGGAGGAATAGCCCTGTTTTATAAGACCCCCACACCCAGGAGGAATAAACCTCCATTTTGGGCAGACTACAATGTACCTCAAAATCATGGGATAAACATTGGATAAAATGTGGCTAGCATTGATTGGGTTTATGCCTCACTTATGTAAATTCCCCCTATAGTAAACCATTTTCAAAATAAGCCTAGTCAGTTTTCGACATACGCCGGGGTGTTCATTATTGAGCAAGCATTAAAAGTTATCGTTTATCCACAAATTATCAAATAGTGGCCTTTCTAGAATAAGCAGGAGTTGAAACTTTGCATGGTATTGATCAGTGTGTCCTCGTCTTCCACCTGACCTTCATTGCGCAAAGTACAAATTGTATCTTCTGGTTCAGTTTATTCCAGGTATAACGTTCTTTTTCGATCCGCAACTTATATGAGCTCATACGTTTTACAGTAATTTGTCTCCTGTCTGCTTTATCTTTAATTCACTTTCATTGGGGAAGATATTTTTCTTGCTTGATATTGTACGTTATCAGCTTACCAGTAGTATTTTTAATATTATCCTTCCATTCAGATTTGATCTGCATGGGCAGATTTCCTTGTTTTGGTGATCAAGATAAATCGAGCTCATAATAAAATTACAATCGCCTGGTCCTTCATTCATTATTCAACCGTCCATTAAAGAATATCCGCATCCATAATCCAAAGACATATTCCATATAACGGCATTAGCACCGAATTCAAACAACAAAACAATCACAGTATAAACACAGGCTAGAATCCTGCAAGAGAGAAACGGTCAACAGTTCTCAATGATGCCGGCTAGACATCAAGATGTTCTAAAAATATCAAATCCGTATCGCTGATCAGTATTCTTAATCCATATGATGTTCGTGGTAAAATCGTCGTCTATAGATTGATGTATCTCAGTCACGCTTTGATTGTTATTGTCCATATGAACGCCATGAGGATTCTGAAGTACATGGGTTCGTACGGCCCCTAACCCCGGGTTAAGTGGAATTAAACACAAGTTACGAAACGTAACGCCATAGATCTTGTACGCTACGCTACGCTCAGCATGCGATATGTATCGCCAAATTTGAGAAACTTGAGTGGAACCGCTTGGTGGTATAACATTGTTTCATAAGTTTCTGCAATAATGTTTTGTGATGTTGATTAAAATCGTCACATTTATCGCAGGAACTAGCAAATGCTACTAGGCGAGATATGTATACGCCATATCATATCCACAGCAAGATCGCCTATATAGCGTTTGGTGACTGAGTGACAGGCTTTGAATTGATTGATTTTTGAAAGCGTCTGCATTTAGTCATATTCATAAGAGAACAGATATAGGTCAACCAACAGGTGTGCACAATTAGGTTCCATTGGAATACCTATATGCTGTTGATAAACAAAGAAACGTCCCATGAATGATATCCCTTGCATGTGGTAGAGTTAAAGAATACTTTATGGCTTCTGATGTTCATATATCGGCAATCAGTTTTCTTGAACACAGATACTATTAATGAACTTGACGGTCAATAAGGTCCTGAAGGGAGATTGTATTATAGAGAGTCGCTCTGCATGTTGATAGCAAAATAAGAGCGTAGCGTGCAAGATCTATGTCGGTACGTTTCGTAACTTGTGTCTAATTCCGCTTAACCCGGGGCTAGGCGTCGTATGAACCTATGCATTTCAAGATCCTCATAGTGTTCAGATGAACATCATGATCCCAGAAAACTGTTGACCGCTTCTGTCTTGCAGGAAATTAGCCTAGCTTATGTATTCTATGATTTATCCTTTTAATTTGTCGGTAATGTTATTATATGAATTAGGTCTTTCGATCATGGACGCGGAAATTCTTTAATGGACGACGGCTGTATATTGAGAGACGGACTAGACGCTTGCATTGTATAGTCTGAATATTGGTATTTAACAGAACATGTGATGGACATACAATGTCATCACTCCTAAATTAATTTAAAAATCAGCAGACCAAGTACAGTTTATTCGTCCGATTAAGATTTTAAGTAAAAAAAAGTCGTGGTCCTATTTGAAATTTGTACTAAAACTTATTATTTGAGCATGTTTTGAGAAGGTTGCATGTTGCATCCATATTTCCTCTTGATGAAGTATCTAGCGAAAGTTCAAGGTGAAATCTAGCTTAGGCTATTTTGGCAGGATTAACATATTTATATATTTAAATAAGATATTTATGATGAGCAGACACTCAGTTTTTTTTTTGTCCTGTAACCGATTATTGGTTCTAAGAATATTCAAGTTAACTGTTCACATACTACACATCCTACACCGCCCCTTACACCTCCCCCGGCTAAATTTTCAGTTTCAGTATACGGAATATCAAAATTAAACTATAATTGCATGTGGTCAAATTAGCTACATGGAGGACGTTGCGTATTTTATTTCGGCTGCCCTGATTCTCGATATCTTGGTTCTACGTTTCCCCAAAACGAAGTGCTTTTTTTTCCTACAGACGCTCGACGCTTAACTCTCTCTCTTTGTCTCAGCGCGTTTAAGTCCTGAACTATTGAACTTCCCCTTGACACGGTCTGTGCCGCTACTTGTCCAGATTCGACGTCGGCGGGTAAGGGTTTAAGGACTCTAAGATCTTCATTTTCCAAGAACTTTGTATATACATCCAAAACGGGGCACTGCAGCCTTCAGATACCTTCGTTTGTCAGATGATATAAGAAAAATAATCAATATTGAAGGTCATTGTTACTGATACCTGAAGCAAAAGATATAGCGTTTGATGTGTATTGTGAGAAGATGCACAACGTTTAATGTGGACATGTCTCTTGTGGATAAAGTCAGTGTTATGTTAGCGACAAAGCTAAGACCTGGTGCCAATTTTGTAGCCATGGAGGCCAAATACCCCTTGAACTGTTTGACGAAGAACACCATCCGATAACTCTCCTATCCAAGAATAAAAGTGCCCTCAGGTAGTCAGATAGCTGATAAAATTTTCAAAGCTCCGAGTTCTGCCGAAAGTTTGACATTTAATTGAAGAGGGCATCAATATTTTCCAACCAGCTGATGTCTGTCGAGCTCATGACGGGCTGCTTGAACTTTTCCACAAATGTGGAAATCGAGAAAAGTCAGATGGCAAAATCATTGTGCTTGTGTTCTCGAAAAGCTTGTGAAAGATGCAAACGGACAATGATGTTTGTCCTGCCAACTTTTGCATTTTACCTGCATAAGGTTAATCCAGTCGCCAACAGCAGTTTATTCTGGAACCATGAGGGAGACTTTTATCATTCGTCACAGATATCGAATCTACATGTATGAAATTTCATCTTTCTGATTGGTACTCTACCGTGCCTGCTGCAGCTTGGACGCCAATTACGGCCTCTTCGGGAATTATGTGACAACCCAGAGATAGGTAGAGAGATGGGAGAGAAATGGCTCGCACAATCTTCAACATTGCTTAGAGAAATCATGCGACATCATGGGTTGCATCCTGTGCCTGACTCCAGACCAACATGACGGTTCACCCGCTTTTAAACGAGAACACAAATACTACAGACAGACAATGAGGTTTGTCCTACCCTACTTGCGAAAAGAACTATTTGTTACTGATGCGATGAACAACATATACCATAATCAGTTTTTTTACAAATGACCAGAGATATTTTCATAGGACTGAGTGAGTGAGTGAGTGAGTGAATAGAATTTAACGTCGCTTTCAACAATATTTCAGCTATATCACGATATATCAGCTACAACTAAGCACCACCCAGCCCAGTTGTGTTCCTGCTACTTCAAAGAAGAAATCTTTGAAGCATCATGGAACCAGACACCCTCCATCCACCCTATAAAACACCGAGGACAAGGCACAAGACACAGACAGGACGCTTACATGGTGCAATAAATACAAGTGATATTACAGTGCTAAACATCACATTATCAAGTTTCTGTTGCTTCTCAGCAAAATGCATTGGAACAACAGGAACCTGAAACCCACCCAACCACCCGCTTTCATAGAACTGTCATAACTTTAGTGCAATCACCAAACAGCCTTTCATCTTGGAACCAAGAGGGAATCTTCATCATTCCTCACAGAGGTTGGATCTATAAAATGCATCTTTCAGAATCGTACTCTTCTGTTCTTAAGCCAGCTAAGGCTGATGTGCGTGACAGAAAAGTACAAAAAGTATCTGGTAACATAGCCAGTTAAAGATAGAGAGATAGAAGAGATACTGATTGAAGAATCTTCAGCAATGCTGCGGAGCGATATAATTGGGTTGCGCTTTATTCTGAACTCCAGCCCAACACTACAGATCCATCCACTCTTAGGCAATCATTCCTCTGTTCTACGAGAAAACAGATTCTCTGGCAATGATCAGAGGGGCCAGGAACATCATAAAGGAAGTTATTGACTCTCCCAATCCAGGTCAGAATCTGGTCACAGATTACAAGAAAGAGGCTGGGAGGAATGAAGCACTCACGGAGGCTTTAATATCTACTGAGGGAACTCTAGGCGGTTCCTTGAAGGCCTCACATCTGTCAAGAACAAGATGTATGTGGTAGCATTACGAAACCTCTAGAGACAAGCATTTCTACAATCTATGATGGACATAGATTCAATGCAAGAAAGCTGGTTTTGACTGGAAAAACTCCCACGTTCCAGTTCTGGGACATTATCGTCAAACAGAAATACTGGTTTTTGTATGACTTTGTCAGAGCTCCCCAAGGGTACGACGTTTCTCTCATGTAGAAACATTCGACGCTCTATAGTAGACAGCTGCTTTAGACAACCACAACTGCGCCCGCAAGTCACTGCTAATTTTCATCCAGCATAACTTCCAAAGCCACTGGGTGGTTTCAAAGACCCAAGTTCGTTTTCCTATATGCCCATTAACCAGATACATGGCAAGGACAATGCCAGAGTAAAGGGGACATGAGGAGCAGTTGGCATAACGGAAACCCAGCACCATGAACGATGGAAGATCAGTGGACCAGAAGGGCCAATAGGAGATTTGAAGTACACACTCACAAAAATAGGAGTTTTCTATGCAGAGCTTTGGCAATCCTGTTCCGGGATGACTGCCCAAAGCTTCTGGTCCTAAATATGCGGAATTATGCGGATGACATAATCATTAAAACCGCCCGTGTGACTACACAGTATAAGCAAATACCATAAGCGTAGTACTGAATGGACAAGGATGATTATAGGCGAAGGCAGCAGTATATGTGTCGTGTTACAGACATCTGTAGGCGGAATGACATCTGTTTGCACTCTTATAATTACAGCAATGCTAAAATGAGGCAGCAGATGATTGTATGTAAAACATGGCGACAGTACTTTGTGGCTAGCATTTCTTGAGGCAACAGTGCATTTGGTAATTGTAACCCCATATATTGAAGACATGCTCTCCGAGTCGATACTCGCGCCGATGATGAATTACGAGACGTTCCGAATGATTAGTAAAGCCAATGAATGACTAGTTTCACCAGATTCACGTTAGTTCGAGCTGACCGTATTTTAGGCCTACAATGGACTGCCACTTGATCCTCGTGTAATACAATGGATTGCTGCAGACCCAGACAGACACAAAACAACCACATATTCATTCATATTTTGTATGAAATATACTTGAAGTGAATAGAAATTGAGGGATAATTGGATCAGTGATCTTTCCGACAAGAAGTAAGTTATCAAGTGCTCGTTATGTACAATTTAATCCATGAAATCGCCCCGTTCCGTCATAATGTATTTTCATGGAACTAGACATATAATGGACTGCTGTATGGCAAGCCAAAGTGCTTTTCATTTCAAATTTCCGATATCGGAAATTGAATTCACGATATCGGGAATTAGAATTTCCCATATCGGAAATTCAGTGACAATTTCCGATATCGGAATTCAATTTCCGTTATCGGAAATAGAATTTCCCATATCGGAAATTGTCACTGAATTTCCGATATCGGAAAAAATTTCCGATAGGGAATTGTCTCCGAATTTCCGATATCGGAAATTGCAATTCTCGATATCGGAAATTCAATTTCCGATATCGAAAATTCTAATTTCCAATATCAGGAATTGCAATTTCGATATCGAAAATTGAAGGACATGAATTTCCGATATCGGAAATTTCAATTCCGATATCGGGAATTCAATTTCCGATATCGGAAATTCTTGAATAAAAAGCACTTTGGCTTGCCATACTGCTGCTCACATAGATCAACATGAACACCGCCACAAAATGTGTAAACTCCGAGATTTGTTGTCTATGCAGTACAATATCTGGTGATAAAAAAAATGACTGCATACCAATAACAATAGTTTTCCTTCACAGGCTGAAAATCTCCCATTTTCGGATAACGATGCAGACGTCTGGTTTAAATCTGGTTGAAAACGAAAATAATCAAATGACCTATAATCATCAGTTGTACAACAAATATATACTGGGGCCTTCATATTATCAAGGGCCCTCGGTGGCCGAGTCGTCTAAGGCGCTTCGCTGGTGACCGCTAGCCTCACACCGCTGAACCGGTACGGGTTCGAGCCCAGTTGGTCCATGTGTGAAAGTTCGTCAGTTACTTGCCGAAGGGCGGTGGTTCTCCCCGGGTACTCCGGCTTCCTCCACCAACCAAACTGACTGTCACCATATGAGTGAAACAAACTTGAGTGTGACATTAAGCCAAATTCCCTCCCTCCCTCCCTTCATATTATCATGTCGATTCAGTCCTGTGATAAGGAAGTTATTGATGATGGGACGAAATCCTTTCACGATACATCCATGACAATCTGTTTATCTCTCCTTCGGAACCCCAAAGCATAAATCGTAGGTTTGACCACAGTTTCAGTCGACGTACAGTTGTATCACCAGCAGATATACGAGGAGCAGTTGAGAGGCGATGGATGAGAATCGGACTTCACTCCTTTTTACCTGCGGCACGCAGGTCTACGGGAGGCTCGCGTTGTTGTTATCTGCGGCACGCAGGTCTACGGGAGGCTCGCGTTGTTGTTGTTCTTGTTCTTCTTCTTGTGACTTTTTGAAATACGCATGCGCTAAGAGAGTGTGATCTCTGCCACACTTTTCTTTTCAACCTCCGATCTCACATAACAACCCTGTCTTCAGGCACATTTGAATTCAGTTGCAACTGTATTCGGTGGAATGAATTATTGCTTCGTT
Organism: Hanleya hanleyi; assembly: GCA_036873755.1. Classification (NCBI taxonomy): domain Eukaryota; kingdom Metazoa; phylum Mollusca; class Polyplacophora; order Lepidopleurida; family Hanleyidae; genus Hanleya; species Hanleya hanleyi. The sequence goes on along the minus strand of JAVTVY010026456.1, from coordinate 1,388 downwards.
GATTTCCGTTCAGACTTCAATTCTCTTACGTCACGACATAGGAAACTTCAGTCGCTTAAAAGCTGACGATCGACACATCAGTCCTGGTCTTCAGATATTACCATTTTCACTGAACAGTATGCACATGTATATACACTTCAAGATCCTTGAATTGCTTATATACCAAGGAAGAAGAGCCGCAACCTTGTCAGTGGTTCAGCTAATTTGCATAGTCATAGGCGACTGTCTCAGAAAGTAGAAAAATAAGTTCACTACTTCAGTTCTAGTAATCATTTTATCCACCCAATCTAGAGAATTCACAAATTGGTGAAGAAGTAGACAAGTAACGCATTGTCATTATGATTAGCATTGAATAATACGCAACAATTATATTTCAGAAGTAAGGGAACCACTCACCAACTTTCGCCGAATAAAGATGTTTAACTAGAAGAAATGACAATTTGGTGTGATGTTTAACTTTAGCCCATAAGCAATTCGCATATATGGAAATATGTTTTGAAAGAAATAATAATTTAACCCTCTGTGGGAATCGAAACAATGACCCTTCAATCTCTGGAGTTGCACTTACTGTCTTAGCTATACCGACTCATTGATAATACTCAAAACTGACTTTATGCGCAACTGGTTTTATAATACAGAAATGACTATTTAGTATTTAATGAGTTAGATAACCCTGTGCTCGAACAATACATCATAGTTGATCAGTTATATTGTGCACTTTCGGTTACAAGCATGAAATTGGCACATAGCTATTTGGAATGATCCTCTTTCGGAACATCCTCATTCTCGCAAGTCAGGGCCTTGCTTTGCTGGTATTTATGTTACCGTCCTCTTCGGCACTCAGAATCCCTCTAGATCAGCATTAACCACTCCCGTTAATTCAATATTTATGTATATCAGCAGACAATGAGAAGAACATATTGCATTTGACATCATTCTCTCAAGTCAGAGCCCATTTCTGCTAGAATTTGCTGGTTCTACACTTCACAATTTACGCTACTTTGTCAGTCAGTTTTAGGAATGGAATTACGTCATATATTAGCAAAAACTGACCATAAAAGCGATCCATTTGACCGCGTTCTCAAAAGCTAGGGCCATGATTTCTTGGATGGGTTTTTGAGTTTGATTTTGATACTTAGATACCTTTCATATTGACTTTAACTTGGCAGTTCTTTTCGTGATGTATCAAAAGATAATAACGAGAATTTGACATACATACATACCTTGTTTAATGAACTAGCCCTGAAATGTCGCACTTAATTCACCTTGAGTATGACAAACATATTCGCGAATTGAGTATAGGGAGACATGCATAGATACTTACTAGAAATGTCTCTTATTTGTAGAATTTGATTTTTTTTAAAGAAATTAATAAAATTGGCAACTTC